>PVIJ01004634.1:0-114898 GCA_004024925.1 Scalopus aquaticus
CTTATAACAGGACTATAGGGAGGCGGGGTGGGAGAGAGACACTCAGCGGTGGGGGAGGGGGGAGGGGAGGATAAGGGCACAAAATGGAAGAGAGGAGAATACAGGGGACCATGGAGATGGATCACGGGTGAATTGGTGGTGGGCTGCCCAAGGGGAATACAAAATGTAAAAGACACAAATAACAATAAAAAAAAAAATGTAAAAAAAAAATGTAAAAAAAAAAAATAAATGGGAGTTTCTGTTGTTCCACATAAGTGTCAGCATTTGTTGTTGTCTGTATTTTGGATTTTACCTGTTATAACAGATGTCTAGTGGTATCTCATTTTGATCAAGATTTTAATTTTAGCTTTTTTTCAGGCTTTTAATTTCCACTTGATTAGTTATTTAGACAGATTTTTTTATTCTGGGATTCTCTGTCTCGTTTTGGGGAACAAATTTAAGGTCCATGTCTGAGTATTTTAATATTTGAATCACCTTTGTGTCTGTTTTCACTGCCGGGTTTTCCGTTTTCCATCTTTTGACTCTCTTTGTTGGCTTTGTAATTTTTGATTAGATCTTGGATATTTTAAGCAAGAATTATAGATTATTTGGGTGATGTTGTCACCAAAGTATACTTAATTAGTTTTATTTGCAAACAGGGAGTCTTAGAAGCAAATTACATTGATTTACCTTAAAGATTGAGAAAGTTTGCCACGTGGTTTCAGACTTCTGAGAGTTGGCCTGTTTTTGGCTTATTTTATTATTAGGGCATGCTCTTGAGGATTTCAGTAATAAGTTTGGTGTGTTTACCAAGATGTTTTCTCTCTGGTGGGCACTGACATTCAGTTTCTAGCTCCCTGGCGTTTTGAGACTATTGACAGTTTTACCCTATCATAGTCTCTTAATTGCTGCCTTTTGCCTAATTTCTCAGTCTTTGCCTATGAACTTTAGAAATCATATGTTTAGGGGAAACATGTATTGGAATGAACTTATTGTCCCTTTTCTCTGTAGTGTTGATCTATAGCAGTCCGTATTGCCTTGGTGCTTTCTTAATGTGAAATTATTTTTTCATTGACCCCATGAAACTGCTAGAAATTCTCAACCTTTGCTTCGTCAGTCTAAACTTATGAATCAGGAAATGACCCGAGGCCAAAGGTTGAGACTGTTCAGTTCACCTCTATTTGTTTCTCTTATTTTTAGAATTTTTGCACTTCAGGTTCTTAATGCCTTGTTTTCTCTCTGGCTGCTTTGGATGTTCTCTGATTTTTAAAAAATTACAATATTTGGATCTTACTTGCTCTTTTAATCACTGTTGGATTTTACCCTCTAATTACAAAGTTATAAATCAGATAAGCATATGTGTTCCTAATTTGAAAAGTTATGTGAAATTTAGCAGCGTACCCTTTTTCTGTGTTTAAGTAGCTCTTTGGTCCATTAAGTGAGGTAGAAAATCAACTCAGGGCAGAGAAAAGAGTACCTAGCTCTTTCTGTCTTTCTACATTGTAGCAGGTATAGGTAATATCTTCATTTATGGTCTTCAACAGGAGAGAGTGCCAAGTAGGAACATAGGGGCAAGGACACACATAAAAAATAATTTTCTTTTGTTGTTTTTTCTTATTTGGATGTATAATTTTCTTAGAATATCATCAGACTTCTTCCTACATTACTGACCAGAATTGACATATGCCTATATCTAGAGTGATCACTAATGAAGAGGAGTGGGTTTACTGATTAATTACAACAATCATGATTCATTTCTTGGAATTAGGTAAATTGCCAAACAAATTAAGATCTTATTACTAAAGAAAAAGACTCAATCAACTCTATTCTAAGCAACCGTTAGTACAGATTATGTCCTCAAAGTTAGTTTAGTTGAAGGTAAAAGATGTGGCATAGCAGTTACCAATAACTCTTAAGGGTTAAATTGCTTGGTACAGATTCTAAAGGTTACATCTAGGACCAAAGGATATTATTTTGAAACTCTTTTAGATTGTGGCAGTATCCTAGGGGGAAATAATGCATGAAGTTCTAGCAGGAGGACTAAGTATTATGTAGTGAGATAGTGAATGTTTTGTTGTAAAGAAAGTGATATCCTGTTTTTCCGCATAACTGATGTGGTCCTTTGTGCAGCTAGTGGGAAGGAGAATGTCCTGGAAGAAGTGGGGGTTTCACATGTGCTGGGACAGAAATCAGGAAAAGCTCATTTCTTGTGTCCTAGTATCTGGGACACATGGAAGTGGACAGGAGGACAAACAGATGGGTATTAAATACTTTTTCATGTTCAGTATCTTTTTAGTGTACCAAGAAAAGATTATTATTAATCACTGGAAATACCTATAGTGTTTTTGGTATATGGTTTGAATGAAAGTCTGTTATATTCCATGACTTTCAAATTGTAGACCTGAATTTACATTCTGACTCTGAGTACTAACAGTGGTAGTACTATTTAAATGATTACTCTGAGAATTATATAGAGACCTACCATAACACATAAATCCTGTGTATAGAATCCTTAGAATGACAGCTGGCTTTTGTGGTAGGACTGATTTAAGTGTATGAGTTATTTCTGTTTTCTTCTATGTCCCTTTCCCTTAGATATATTAGATTTTGTCCCCTTGAATTTAAGCAATTTCCTTTTTGGCATTCAAGTGAAATGTCAGAAACATTCACAGTAATATTAAAAAAAAAGGATATGACTCTAAAACTCAAATATAACATCTGAATTAGAGATGTAGAGACAGCTACTTTGGACTCCACTGACTGTAGCATATAATAGAATTAGTTGTTTTTTCCTCTTGTTCTAAAAATAGTGTAAAGAGATGGGCTTACTAATCTAAAAAATGGAATTAGTGTTATCAGCTTTGAAAAAATAATAGTTCAGGATATTGTGATTAAAAAATAGAAGGATATTATATCGCTTAGCAATGATTGATTAGTAGTATCAATTAAAAATTTAAGCTAGTGAACGGTTGAGAAGATGGACTTGATATATGTCTTACATATATTTAATTTGAGTGAGTCATTTTAGTAATAAGTAAATTTTTTTTTTTGGAAAATGTATAATTTTTCATTACAAGAAGAAAGGGCCAACATTTTGTTGTCAGATTCATATTCACTAAAGGGAACCAGATGGTTCTTGCTTCATAGAAAATGAAAAATGTAAGTGTTCATTAGTACAGTTTTAGTATTACCCTTAGATAGGAGTACCTCACTTGGAGTAGAGTAGAATTTAATGAATTTGGCTGATGGGCTACCTATAGTCAACCAACTGTTTAGAAAATTAAATTTCAGCAATTTGTGGTAATCATGCTAATGAGTTTAAAATTTAGGTTCTTATTTTCTTTTTTATCATGTCTGAAATGGGAATATGGTTCATTTCAAACTGAGAGAGAATATGAGAGAAATGATTGAGTTGAGAGAGCTTATTCCTAAAAGCTTATTTTCCTATCTAAAGATAAACCTTAAAAAAAAAGCCTTTGGAAATACTGTACACGCACACGCACACACACACACGCAGGCATACATACGATGAAATACTGTTCAGCAGTTAAAACAGATAAACTCATGCCATTCGCAGTAACATGTATGGAGCTGGAAGGGATTATGCTCAGTAAATAAGCCAAAAGGAAAGAGAAAAATATCGGACGGTTTCACTTAGAGGAGGAACATAGGGAAACCAAACGTGATCAGGAAAAAAAAAGACCAACTATGAATTAGAGCTATTCAGCTGGGGAGGGCAGGGAGAGCGGTCATAACATGGGAGGGAAGAGCACAAGAGACTATGGTGACAGTTCATGGGTGTCTCGGTGGTGATAATTATGTGGGGATTATACCTGAGAGGAGAATGAACAACAATGTAAAAAAATCTATAAATAAAATAAATAAATAAATGCAGTTTTATTTATAGTGAGGGATATATTAATGTTCTATTTTACTCAAAAGGCAAAATATAAAAAGCAGCTTATAAAGACATACAAAATCCAGTAAGTATTTGGGAAGGGTAAAGGGAAAACAACTGGAATTGACATAAAATGTAGAGATAAATGAGGACAGTGAAAAATATTACCAATACACTTTCTAAGGGGAGACCACACATTTGGTCAGCAGGTGAAATTAAGCAACTTATTTATTTAAATGATTTGCCATGTTTATTTTATTTTTTTAATATTTATTTATTTATGCATACAAGCTGGGGTACAGGCCAGAGGCGTAGGGCAGCGAGAGGGTTCACCAGAGACAGAGTGGGGAGCAGCACAGGCAGATCGACGGAAATACACTGCTGAGGGGAGCAGAGGGCGAGGCAGGAGAGGTCTGCCGTGCCATGTGGCAATCTCCCCAGTTGGGCGTCGAACTCACGTTGCCACTGCCCGCCACTGCCACAGCTCCACAGCGCAGCACTTAACTGCTGCGCCACCAGGAAGGCCTGATTTGCCATGTTTATGAAAGAAAAACCCAACTAATTTCTCAGCACATTCCCTGTTACTGATACTAAGTTGTGAGTGACATTATAAAGTGGTTACTATCTAGTATACTAAACTGATTATCAAGAATATAATTAGGGGGCCTCCCTGGTGGTGCAAGGGGTTAAGCGCAGCACTATGAAGCTATCCAGAGCCACTGCAGCATGAGTTTGATACCCAGCCAGGGAGATTCCCACATGGTGCAGCAGACCTCTCTTGTCTCGCCTGCTGCTCCTCTCAGCAGTGTATTTCAGTCAGTCCGCCTGTTCTGCTCCCCACTCTGACTCTGGCGAATCCTCTCACCTCTCGCACCTCTGGCCTAAACCCCAGTTCTTGTATGCATAAATAAATCTTTAAAAAAAAAGAATATAATTAGGGTCTCCCTGGTGGCCTGGCCATTAAGGTTCAGCATTATCACCATTTTGATCCCTGACCAGGGAGCTAACTAATCCACATACGGTGCAGCAAACTTCTCTTATCAAGCCCGCTGCTCCCTTTAGCAGAGTGTTTTAGTAAATCTGCCTGTTCTGCTCCTCACTCTGTCTCTGGTGAATCCTCTACCCCCCACACCTTTGGCCTATACCTGTTTCTTTTACACAAAGATAAGTTAAACACAAAAAGTATAAAAGTAAACAGCAGTGGTTTTCACCGAACTTTTGTTATAATATCCATCATTCTTGCCTAATTGAATCACAAGATCTATCTCCGTAATGGCACCATTATTATATGTTATAAGCATTGATTATTTGTAATGGTCTGGAAGGATACATACATGTATTTTAGAGTATCATGGTATAGATGGACTGTATAGGGAGTTTTAGGAAGTCATCAATGTCTTTTTTTTTTTTTTTTTTGCTGAGGTTTGATATATATATTAGGTAGCAGTGATTTAGAGTGATAACTTGGAACTTTGAGAGAGCTACCTAGTTTTCTTTAAGCACTGAAGAGTCCAATAAAACCTAAGACTGAATGGAACTATTAGAGGCCTCTTAATGAAAAGTGGAGACTGTAGCCTGGGCAGAGTCAGGAATCTTTTGTTAAAAATATTTCTTACCTGTTAGAAAACATAGATTAGAGATTAGCAGAATGTCCAAACTTTATTTCTCTATGACAAAACCATGATAAATTCTGCAATGGTAAATTTTAAAGGGGTTTCTACCACAGACATTCAAAAAAACAAAACAAAACAAAGCCGTCTCTGAGCTATCTACAGAATGCCCAACATTGAGTAATATTTCTTGTTAGTGTATCTTTTAAGGCAGTAATTTTCAGACCTTTTGTTCTGAGGGTCCCTTCCTATTATTAAAAAATTATTGAGAGCTCTAGCAAGTTTTTTTCTTTAATGTACATTATTTTTGTCAATATTTATCATTAAAATCTAAAATTACAAACCTTTATTAATCTTCTTAAAAATAACAGTAACTCATCACATTGTAAGATTAATAACACTTTATTTTTTTTTTAAGGATTTATTTATTTTTGCATACAAGCTAGGGTGCACGCCAGAGGTGTGGGGCCGTGAGAGGGCTCACCAGACAGAGTGGGGAGCAGAACAGGCAGATCGACCGAAATACACTGCTAAGGGGAGCAGTGGGCGAGGTGGGAGAGGTCTGCTGCGCCATGTGGGAATCTCC
This sequence comes from Scalopus aquaticus, assembly GCA_004024925.1. Lineage (NCBI taxonomy): Eukaryota > Metazoa > Chordata > Mammalia > Eulipotyphla > Talpidae > Scalopus > Scalopus aquaticus. Next base: position 6,074 of record PVIJ01004634.1, read on the forward strand.
CCGGCCTGGCATCAAACTCGTGCTGCAGCAGCCGCGAACAGCTTCACAACACTGCGCCCAACCCGTTGCGCCTCCAGGGAGGCCCAATAACATTTTAATGAAATACATATTTTCCAAAAAAATAATTTCAATGACAACATTTCACATTTTTGCAAATTTCTCTATGTCAGTCTTACTGGAAAACAGCTAGATTCTTATATCAGCTTCTCCGTTCAATCTAAAATTTAGCCTTATATGAATGTATATAGTGAGAAAGGAAGGAGATACTTCAGTAGCCTTTTCAGATCATTTTGAAAATTATTTTTGATGTTTCATCAAAACCTAACAAATGATCATTCCTTGAATAATTGCAATTAAGCTGAATCTGAAACCATGGCAATTAGTGTATTTCTACTTAATGCAAATATTGGTATATTTGCATTTTAATATTTCTAAAATTAAGAACTATTAATGTAGTCTTTTTCTCAGTCCTTATACCAGCTTGTATTCATGTGTGAGTATATTTGACAAGTACCTTGAAAGGGGACTGCTTAGGCATTAAAAATATTAGTCATTTTGGAGGAGGAAAGAGCACAAGGGACTGTGGTGATGGTTCACAGGTGTATCAGTGGTGGGTAACCTTTGGGGAATACACAATAATGTAAAAGATATAATTAATAATAATAAAAAATAAAAACATAATAGCCATTTTTGATTCTGATTTTGAAAAAGTGATTGATGTGTGATGTTTATGAGAGAAACTTTGTTTGTAATCGTGATATATTGAGTAACCAGTCAGCTGTGTTGAACTAAAACTTATGTTTTAAAGTATCGATGTAACAAAATCAGTGTTTTTTTCAATTTCCTAGCTTCTCATTTTTGAGAATTTCTGTACTCTTTTGTGCTGCGTTGAGTTTGTGGCTGAGTAGTTTGAATTGTTCTCCATGAAAGCTTTGTCCTCTCTGTTTCTCTTTTTACTTTGGTAGTTTAGTGCCATAAGTATATCCAAATGTAAATATAAAGCAGAAATATTTAATGGATTAATCTGACACTTCTAGTAGTAGTGTATTTGGTTGAGGAATAAAGGATGTAATTTTTTAAATCTTCATCTTATACCGATTTTATTTATAAACCATTCTTTAAAAATAGATCTCTTCATTATATAATGTTTAACAGTATACAGAAGTTTAGGAAATAGTATTATGTACCTTTTTGTACTCATCACTTGGCTTAAATTAATGCTTTATGGCCAGTTTTGTTTTGTTGCTACTATTTCCCTGGATTATTTTGATATAAATCTGAAATATATCCCTTTAGACAGACAGAAAAAAATTCTCCTTAATTAAAAATTCATTAGGTTCCTGTTAACCCTCTTCCCAATTATGCCTTGACTTTTTTTTTTTAAGAGTTATTTATTTTTGCATACAAGCTGGGGTATAGGCTAGAGGCGTGGGACGGGGAGAGGGTTCACCAGAGACAGAGTGGGGAGCAGAACAGGCAGAGATATGGAAATACACTGCTGAGGGGAGCAGCTGGCGAGGCTGGAGAGGTCTGCTGCGCCATGTGGGAATCTCCCTGGCCAGGTGTCCAACTAGCTCCACTGCTGCTGATGGCTCCAGAGTGCAGCACTTAACTGCTGTGCCACCAGGGAGGCCCCAATTATGCCTTGACTTTTGTGTTCAATTTTTGCATCGCCCAATTTTGGCAATAGTTCGTTTAAGTTGGTTTAGCTAGATTTATCTCCTCTCCCACCCCCTATTACCATCATTCTCTGAGAGCCTGCAGATCCTGCGGGTGGTATCTGTTCTGATCTCCTAGGCCTGTGTTTCTCAAGAATCTTGTTAGCTATGTTCAGGCACAACTTCCTCTCACCCCACATGTTTCCTTTATATAATTTTCCATTCATTGATATGCCTACCCTACCCCTTTGTGCCTTGGCTGTAAACTCACATTTTTCCTTGTGTTATTGGGAATTGAGCCTGGTTCTGTGTTAAGGTCTCTTTCCTCTATTGCAGTAATCCTGAATAAAATCTTTTATCATTTTAACTACTGTCCTGCTCTATTTTTGTTTTTTATTATATATAAGCATATGTATACATCCAGATATATGCATATATTTATATATGCGTATAACATATGCAATACATGTGTATATATTTCATCACATATCTCTAAAAATTGGTAATTTTCGAAGGCCACTATTAAATCTTAAATGAATAATTCCTTAAAATCAAGTATATTGTTCTTGTCTATTTCACATTTATCCATTTGTTTCATAGAACAATTACATATTTGTTATAGATATCTTAAATGCTATGTAATATCTTCTAAGGAATATCAGCTTTTATTTAAGGCACTGCAGCAACATGGCTGTTTTAGAAGGAGACTCTTAATCTAGAGGACTCACCTCAGAGGTAACTGTAAAATTTTGAACTTTAACCTTAAAAAAAGAATCATTTTTTTGGAATGACATTTTCAAGCAAAAAGTTGCTTTACTTTTTAATTTAATAAAAATTACTAACAAAGAGATAGAACTTTAGGACACAATTTACTAAAAAAGCCCCCCCTCCCTTTTTAAAAACACAAAATCTTTGTGAAGTAGGAAAAGTAGAAAGATAGGAAAGTCATCGACCTATAAATCTTTTTGTCTAGTTTCATATACTTTAAACAGTTAAGTTAATTAGTATGTTGATGAGCTTCCTGTCCCCTCAAAAGCTTGAGTTGAGTGTCTTGCTAGCTAATTCCTTGAAGGAAGGAAACAAGAGCCTGCCTAAGAGGATTAGTGAGGGAGGTAAAACACTCTTCAACTGTTCAGTCAAAACTAAAATTGCAGTTTACAGTTTTAAAATTCACAATATCAGGCCTCCCTGGTGGCGCAGCGGTTAAGCGCTGGGCTGTGGAGCTGTCAGCAGCGCACGATGCGAGTTCGACACCCAGCCAGGGAGAATCCCACATGGTGCGGCAGACCTCTCCTGCCTCTCCCGCTGCTCCCCTCAGCAGTGTATTTCTGATCTGCCTGTTCTGCTCCCCGCTCTGTCTCTGGTGAACCCTCTCGCCTCCCCCCGCCTCTGGCCTGTACCCCAGCTCTTATGCATAAATAAATAAATTTTTTTTTAAAAAAAATTCACAATAGAAGTCTGCAGTGCATTTTAGATAAAGAATAGACTTTTAAGAACAAACTTCTTCCGGCTCTCTGGTGGTGCAAGGGTTTAAGTCTCAGCACTATGAAGCTATCCCCAGCTACTGCAACACAGGTTAGATCCTGATCCTGGCCAAGGAGCTTCCCACATCGTGCAGCAGACCTCTCCTGCCTTGCCTGTTGCTACCCTCAGCAATGCATTCAGTCTGCCTGTTCTGCTCCCCACTCTGTCTCTGGTGAATCCTCTCACCCCAACCCCCACACCTCTAGCCTACACCCCAGCTCTTGTATGCATAAATAAATAAATTTAAAAGAAGAACAAATCTCTTGAAGCCTTTGATTTGTTCTAGTTCTTTATCGCCGTAATTCATACGATATTACTGTACAAAATTAGCACATTAATATTATATAGTTGCACAACCTTATTAGAGCATTGCTCCCATTTTTCTGCATTAAAAATGAAAAAGGGCATTGTTTATATCTAGAATTTCCTTTTCATATCTGCATTAAGTACTTTGTTCCCCTTATATTTATCTTAATATAGAAGTGTTTCTATTGTCTTCCTGTAGTTGCTGCCTACATTATCTATAGAAGCTATACTGTGAGTGCTTTAAAATTCTCAAACCAGTTTTGTCTGTTATACTTGGAGCTTGAAATTCTCAAACCAGTTTTGTCTGTTAGGCTTGGAGCTTAGTCATCATCATGCGTAGCAGGACCTGATTAAGAAGGCTGTTCCGCCTCTAAGCCTTGCTAGATTGTAGCCACTAGCAACCAAGCTGCAATAATTTCCCTTTGATGACATCATCCACTGTGGAAGAACCCAGTTGCTTCAGCAAGTGAAACTACATGCAGTTCTAACCCTCATCAAATATGGCATCTCCCCTGCCTGCTGCAGCAGGGGTAGAAAAAATGCCACTGTCTTTTTAAGCTAGCAAGCTTTTCTTTTTCTTTTTCTTCTTTTTAAAAATTCTAATCATGGATGCTTCTTCTGATCCCTATTTGCCTTATGACGGGGGCGGAGACAATATTCCCCTGAGAGAATTACATAAAAGAGGTAATGCCATGCTATGAATCCTCTGTTGGTATGTTTTGCATGCGGCTGGGTGGCTCTCTAGTTTAAACAGGTTATTGGTTGTCCTTTAAATACTGCAGTCTGTTGTTTGGTTCCCTGTGTTGTTAGTGAGCGGCAAATGTAACCTTCGGAATGGTTCTCTCGTCCCTGATTGTTTTCTCTCTGCACATTAGTACTGCTTCAGATCACATCGGACTCTGACTCCGACTCCATCTTCTGTGGGAAAATCCTCTTTCTACTTCACTGTGAAAATGAATTAATCTGCTTTTACATCTGGCTTAAGTCGTGTTGGTTAGCACCTAAAAAGTAGTTTTTTTTCTTCTTTTGCAAGCATGTCTTTTATTTTACACAGAGAAATTAAGTGTGTCTGTGTACCATCATATTTCAGCTGCTGCCACTTACTGTGTAGCTTTTATACCACAAAGAAATTTATAGTAAGTCTTCCTATTTTCTAGAATACTTTAAAATGGCAATAAAGATGAACAAATTTACATACTAATATTTTTATTTAATGTGCATTTCAGGTAGTTAACATTAACAGCATTGTTGTCCACAGGTATCTTGTCAAAATTGATATGATAAAAACATTTAGGGTAATTTCTACACATCAGAGAAAATAATAGTCAATAGGTTATGAAAAAACCAGAAAAATACCCAGCATTCATGTAATTCTTTTAGCAGACACAGCGTTGATCTCCTTAAAACTGATTATGGTGTTAATTGAACTGTTCCTTTTTTTTTTCTGAAACTGGTTATTCTAAAAATAGATTGGTTGGCAGTTGTTATTCTGGGGGAAAAAAATTGAACCTTAGCAAATATCTCTTAGGTGACTTAATTTATGAGCATCATTAATTTGAATTATTGCCTGATACTGTAAACTCATTTTTTGGTTTAATATAAACTTCTACTTATTAAGTAAATAAGGAAGTTATGATTTTTCCTGAGCATTATTAACCGTTTTTATTTTAATTTATTTTCTATTTGATAACACTTTTTTTTTTTAGCATTAAGTTCCATTGGAATTAAAAAATGTTAAAGTGTTCTACAAATATTTATTGGTTCAGTTGTGTCTGCTATACTGTTTTGGAGTCTGAGCACTTGAAATAATATCTTCTTGTGTTCTATCGTTAGAAAAAGTTTGCATTTCAGATTTTGAGAAAAACTATTAAGATCATATTACATATTGTGCTTTCTTTTATAGAGTTGCCCTCCTAAGATTTCAATATATATAAATCTATATACATGTAATTTTAGAATATTTGGGTAAATACCTAAAAGCATAAAGAAAACAATAAAAATTTCTGATAATCTTATCACCTGGAGTTTGTGTTTATTTTTAATTTTCCAATTCTTAATGTGGCCATAGTTCTCCTTTTTCCTATGTTCCCATCATCCTGTTTCTTGTAAGAATTTCTTTAAACAGGAAGCAGTGTGAATGAATGGTGACTATTCATTTATCACATTTATTTGTTAACAGTAATTAAGCTGTAAAACAAGACAAACTGTGTTTTCTCTGACCTATTACAACATTACTTTGTTGATTATAATAAACTAGAAGGCCCGGTATTGGAAAATTTAAATCACCGGTAATAAGTTTGACAGTCTTTGATAGAAATTACTTTATAGACTCCATTTCTGTATCAGATATACAAATAAGTTAGTGAAAGCTGATGTGAGAGGAAGCATGGTTACTGATACAGCTATTAACAAAATACAGGTTTTTCATTTCTATTGTATTTTTATAAATAGTCATTTAGGAATCTTGCTTAAGGTTTACATTAGTCCAACTCTTGGCTATTCAGGTAGGCTCCTTATTTCTTAATGAGACTTAATTAATATAAGCAGTGTTATTTGAAAGTGACACTGACTTTATAGTACAGATCAGCTGATTATTAGGCTTACTTTACACTGCAGTGTTTTAGTATTTAAATTAAAAGGTGGTTCTCCATCATTTTTGACTCATTTTAGCCATGGGTCAACACAAAGAGACTAGAATTGTGGAAACAAACCACAAATCAAGAAAATCAAGAAAACTAACTCAGTTTTCCTGTGAGAGCAAATTGCAATGACTGTAACTCTCTCTTTAGGCTGATAAAGGGTGAAGAGGCAGATAATCAAAGTATAATATTGTAAAGAATATCAATAAATATATCAATAAATAAATCTCTGAGTGTTAAAGCCAGGGATTTACCTTTGTGGTATAACTTTAACTTAATATTACTTTTCAAGGTAAGATGGTAAATGATCAAACTTCCTACTTCAGTTTGTACTCCAGTTTGTACTCCAGTCTCAATATGAGACTGGAGATAAGTAGTTTCAAAATAGAATTTATTAATGTATATGTATATATAAAAAATAAATTCTATTCTATATATATATATATATTTTGTTAATATATTTTTGATTGGTTAGAAATTAGTCATCTTTTGGGGGTACATTTCCTATACAGAAAGATCAAGTTCTTTCATAAAATGTCTCTTCCATTTTTATCAGAAAAAAAGAAACTTTGGTTTATTTGGATTGTTAGTTTTATACAGTTTGACTTCCTTAATTTGTTTGTGATGTTTAACTAGTTTGGGAGATCGAATTATTTTTTTGTGCCAGACTCTTCTATTGGATTTGATCTTTGGGACTGTAAGCCCCCATTTACTCTGTGAGGGACCTTTAAAAATTATTTGAATATTGTTTCAAAGCATTTATTGGACTCTTATAAAGAAACACTGCTTAGTGCTGTGGAGAATGATATTGATTGCAATTGTAGTATTGATCATAGCTAATACTTCAGTGTAGAATTTAATGTTGGTCAGCTACTGTTATACTGTATAAATATCAGTTCATTCATGTGTAACATAATTTCAATCCTCATCACAGATTTGTGAAGGAGGTACCGTTTTAATCCTCATTTTCCCATTAACAAAACTGAGATAAGGAAATGTTGGAAAAAAATCAAAATTCAATCCCGATGTTTTGACTAATACTCTAGTCATGGGGATATACTGCTTCTGCGTGTATGTGTATATATACACATGTTCATGTGTATTACATATATGTAATGACTTGGCATTTTGAGTCTGGTAGGAGCTTAGGAAAGCTTTCTAAGTTTAAAAATAAAGAAACAAAGTCCCAAGGAAATTAATTTCTAGTGAATGATATAGACTGCATTTCTGTGGGACTTTAGGGGAGGAAAATAATCAGTCTCCTTTTGACAGGTGTTGTCAAAGTAGGCCAAGTCTTCAAGGACGCAGGGAATTTGATATGGCATTCCTGGTGGAGAGAATAGTAAATGCTCTGACAGGAGTTACTGCTAGTACATTGTTCCCTGATTAGCTTTGTTGTTCCCGTGGGTCAGTAAAGGGGATAGTACAGAAATCTAGAAGGTAGAGGAGTGCCAGATCCCAGAGGAACTTGAGTGTCACACTAAATAACGGTCTTTAAACCGCAAAAAGTGTGTCCTTCCTATTGAAATAAAAGTTTGCAGTCTTAGAAGTTTCTACCAGAAATTACTTCTTGTCGTTCATTAGCTCAGAGATACATTTAATTAAAAGTTTTTTATTACTATTGTAATGGGTGAATTTGTTCACTCTTACTCCCTTCTAAAAGTATCAGTAGTTGTGCTTTTTTTGCTCCTTATTTGGAAACTCGGGAGTTAATGATGTTCTTATTGCCATAGGGACATTCTGTAGTCTCTTTGTAAAATATTTTAGGATCCAGGTCCTTATTGCACTTTTGTAATCTTTTAGCCAACTAGAAAATTAAATCTCTTATTACAAATTAATTCACCTAAGTATCTGTAAGTTAAAAGAATAAAGATTATCTGATGTCAGAAACCCTTTGTATTCTAAAACAATAGTAAAACAAAGCTTGTTTTTAAATTTATTTTGTCTACATTCTCTGAATTTAAAATCTTCAATAAATTCTGGTTCACTTTACTATCTCCAACTCTATTTTAAAAGGATAACTGATATTTTGCTATGATTAATTTTATACAATGGTGTGCTCTGTTAGAAATACTTTGGGTATTAAGATTTCAACTTGTGAGCAGATCTTTTGCCACATAGATTAGATTTGTAATTTTGTCTGTTTTCCCAGCCTTCAGGTCTCTACTTTGTGTCTACTGAGTCACAGGAGACTTATGGCTTAAATTATATTTTAAATTTTGGTTGTATATGAATAAATACGTTTCATTGCAGTTTTTGGTAGTCTTTACAGTCCTAATTAGGTTAAATTTTTTTTTTATTAAATTCTATCACCTCATTCTTTCCACATTTAAGAGTAATTTTTTAAAAATTTCCTTTTTATAATTTTTTTATTCAATATACAAATCATCTCATAGAGAGCTACTAAGTGAACTTGTTTCCAATAATATAATTGTCCTAATATCCATTTTATCATCTCCACTAAGGAATGTGGCTTTTTATTTTGGGTTGTCAATAGAAAAGAGAAGAAAACAGTGAATTGGGTAGTGAGCTCAGCTTTGCTATTGATTGGTTGTGTTTGTTCGGGGATTTGGCTTCAACTTTCAATTCTTTGCACTTGAAATAAATCACAATTCAGTATGAATATGGATGGTGGAACAAATTAAAAGAGCTTGTATTTCATTTTTCACTCATTTATCCAGTAGACATTTAATTGATTACCTACTAAGTATAAGGCAACATGCTTATCATTACCCTTTTTATCTTTCACTTGGGAGTCTGCTAACACTCTTGAACTTCCTCTATCAACCTGCAACATTTATTTTCCCTCCCTAACCAGGATGGCTATTTCTTATCAGTAAGGTCACAGAGGGAGGGAAAAAATACATTAGGGGACTATACTTCTTACTGTTAATATACTGAAGAAATAGGGTAGTTAGGGAATACTTGGAATTTTGGAATTTCTGAATGTTGTAAATGTTTTTGGTGTGTGTGATAGGACAGTAACCTGTTTAATGAGCTTAAATGACCAGGATCACTATTCTCACATCTGCTTTGAGGTAATAAGTAACAGTCTTATTAAATAAACATATGCATATTTTTTAAATTTAAAACTATTTTGGGTATTCCCCTTGAGAAGCAAACAGGCTGTTGCTTATACATGACTGAAATTAATAATTCAGTTTCAACAATTATTTCTTTTTTTTAAATTCAGTTCAAATAAATATGGAGGGTCAATGGGTAGGAATGTAAAGTTTTTTGAATATAAAGTTTTATGGGAAAGCAGGTAATTGCACTGTATATTTCTCTAGTTCAGTGTTTATCAAACTATAGTTTTCAACATGTTGGTTATGAAATCAAATTGAGTTGTGACCAGTATTTTAAAAAAAAAAGAAAATAGAATGTTGATTATCAGAGTGTATGTCATATACTAAACTTTGATTTTACTTAGATAGGTATCTGTATACTTTGTCAGTTAAAAATAATTCTTGCTCTGGGTCACAGTCGAGAAATTTAAAAACTCATTTCTAAATTTTCCCTGAAAGGCAGTTAACTGCCTGGGGTAAAGGTAGGCTTCCTGTGGCCTGCGATGGTCTGGAACAAGCTGAGGTTGCGAATGGTCTATAGTATTTTCATAGACCTTTGCTAAAGCATAGGAATATGAGTGCTGGTAGTAAAGCAGCTCCCATGACTACTATTATTGGGGGAAAGGATGTCCTAATAAACTCCACAAACAGGTTTTATGGACCCCACCCCCACCCCAGACCAAAAAGATGTAAGACACAAAGGACTACAAATCCCATAATGTCATTACCACCGAAAGGAGGATTGCTGGGAACTGAGGGTGGATTTAAGCAGCCAGGTTTGGTATATAGCCAGACATGTGGGCCTTGGGAATCTTTGGTTTTTCTCTGGCTTTCCACATGCTATTGGGGTTCCAGCTCAGTGGAACTGGTAGGACCCATTACCAATTTATCTCTCTCTTTATCTCCTTGAGTTATTCATTTCTTCATTTCCCCTTTTTGTAAATAAACCCTATATTGACCTTTTTGTGTGTGCCTGCAGTTGAGTCTTATCCCTTTTAAGCAGGTAGGTGAGGACCCACAGTCAGGCCAACCCATTTCATATTGGGGTTGTGCTGTAACATTATTACTGTGTTTTTTTCACTGCAACATTTTAAGTGATACAGGGCAAGTGGTTTGGAACCAAAGGCAAAGAATGATGATGGTGAAGAGTAGGATTTGATTAATGATTTGAAAGCTCAATGCATGTGCATACGTATTTTGGGAGAAGGTACGTAGGAGTTCTTAACCTGCTCTGAGAGAAAAATGTACATATGTGTTAAAATATACAAGCAAATAAATCATGAAGTTATTTTTTACTCAGTGTTGTCTAGTAAGAAATGCCTTTGTAATCAAACTGGGTTTGAATCCCTGTCCTACTGCTTACCAGTTGTATGGTCTTGAACAAATTTCTTGGCTCTTTTTGCCTTATTTTTCTATTTATGAAATGGACATCTATTTCATGAAGTTGTTGAGAGCAATAAGTGATCTAGTATATGTAAAATGCTAAATGCTGTGGGCACACAGTAAGTGCTCAATAAATGTCAGTTTTGTTGTTATTAGACACCAGGTAGATAACAATGTCTGTCTCCTATGTGGGATAGATTTTGAAAATTCTGATGTAGTCTAGTTTTTTTCCTTTTGTCACTTGTGCTTGGTATTTTATCTTTGTAAAATGAGTTTAAAACCATTGTAAAGCGTTTGCCTAATTCAAGGTTGCAGGAATTGTTGCTATGTTTTCTTTTAAGAGTCTTATCTAACTCTTATATTTAGCTCTGTGATCCATTTTGAGTTAATTTTCATGTGTGGTGTGAAGGTTTGGGTCCAGCTTAATTCATTTGTGTGTGAATACCTAGTTTTCCCAGCATCACTTATTAAAAAGACTGTTTTTCCCTGTTGGGAAAATAATAATTTAAAATTTAGTTTTCCTACAGATAATTTAAAAACTTTTTGTTTAGATTACAGGTAGCAGTAAAAAATGACTTTGTATTTCCATAGCGATACATCAAGTTTATAAAGTTCTGTGGGGGAAAAATATGCAAGGCAAAAAAAAAATCTTAAAATAAAATTAGTTTTGCAAGAAAGCTGTATGCCAGTTACAGCACATTGATTGGATTCGATAATTTTTTCTGTTTGCTGAGGTAATTTAGTGTTGGTGATATTTTAAATATGAAAGTTTGTTGGTGATACTTGAATTTTAAAATGTCCTTTTTATGGAAAGGCTGGTCATCAGCCATTCATTTTAGTATAGACATTTGTTTCTGTAGCTATACCAGGTATAATGCTTTGTTATATATTAAAAATTACTAGGGTTTTTGCTGAGTGTGCAGTTGCAGAAGAATTCATTGCTCAAACTTGAAAGACTCTTCCTTCCCCCTTTGTCATTTTCTCTCTTTGGTGAAGATTAATATTCTATGAGTAATAAAATGCATGAAATCTGATGAAATCTTTTTTTTTTAAGATTTATTTATTTATGCATACAAGCTGGGGTACAGGCCAGAGGCATGGGGTGGCGAGAGGGTTCACCAGAGACAGAGTGGGGAGCAGAACAGGTAGATGGATGGAAATACACTGCTGAGGGGAGCAGTGGGCGAGGCAGGAGAGGTCTGCCATGCCATGTGGGAATCTCCCCGGCTGGGTGTTGAACTCGCGTCGCTGCTGCTGACAGCTCCACAGCGCAACGCTTAACCGCTGCGCCACCAGGGAGGCCCCGAAATCTGATGAAATCTTAACACCAAAATATTTGAGCAGAAACGTTAGCTTGTATTTATTGACTTCCTGTTTTTTGTCAGATATCATAGTAGATATTTCACTTTATCTTTAATCCACACACCATACTCTAAAAGTGGATAAGAAAACATAGGAATCATCTCTAAGAGGTTAGTAAGTGACTTGTGCTGGATCAGATAGCTAATAAGTGACAGCTGAAATTTGACTCTAGGACTTTCTGCTCTCAAAGTGTATTCAAGTCATGGAATTTCTCTACTAGGCCACTCTGAAGGAAAATTGATCTTTTTCTCTAGGCTTTTTTGTTGCCATTAGGCCATTAGGTACTAGAAGGGTAGCACTGCCTTCTGGTAGTCAGATATCCAGAAAAATCTTTGATTTTGTTCTGTCATTTGGACCTACTATGTTCAAATCATACTTACTTAGAATACATGACTTGGGGCTGCACGTAGCATGTCCTTTTGAGTTTTCAGCCTATAAAAATTGATAAGACTTCTACTGCTTTTGTATTACTTTACTCAAGATTTATATTTCTAGGAGTTAGAATCTAATTAGTCTAACTTGGATCCTGTGCCTTTTCCTTGCATGGGAAGGGGAGGATAGCCTTCATTGACATCCTCATCAAGACTGCATAGAACAACAGAGGTTTCCTCAAAATAATTGGTTACTTTTACCAGAGGGGACAGAAACAATAAAGGTCTACTATATAAATGCTGACCCTAATCTAAGGACACTTAGTCAGTAATGTGGTTATTTTAAGTTTGGACAGATACCTGATTATTAATATTGAATATTTCTGAAGTTGGGAAAAAGAGTTAAGAAGAAAAAGGTTAAACTTTTAAAAATTCTTTGGAAGAGAAGATGACCAGGTAGACATATGTTTATTGCATGTGTTTATAAATTCAAGATAACCTAAAGGGTTTTTAAAATTGTGGTTTGTCACAACAATGAAATATAGTGACCTACATTTAATGATGTGCATGTATGTTTAATGATATGAGATGGTTTTTATAAAGTATGCAAAGTAATGAAAGTAAGTAATGAAAGCTTTTAAGTGACTACTGTGATTTTTTGCTTACAGAAAATATTAAAGCCTTAAGCCAATTGCCATTTTAACTGTTAAAACACTCTATTTACTCAAATCCATTAATTTCCCCAGCACACTTTCTGCAGCTGTGTAACTGATTCTGCGTCTGTCTGTTTCCAGTCCATGGCTTATTGCAGAAACGAGGCTTTTTGAAATTCCCAAACCTATCATGACTCAAAAGTATTCGTTTTTCAGATTTTATCTTTTTTGGTGAGTTTCAAAAGCCTAAATTTGAAAGTTAGAAGCCACATACTGAATCTTGTTCTCTGTGTTCTGCTGTGTGTTTCTCTTTTCTGTCTCCTATCTCATTGAATTGATATGAGGAACTTGTGTAGAAAGGACAAGGAAATAATAGATCTAGGTTAAGAAACCATGGTTATTATTTCTAGAAGGTATTCTGGCATATCTGTAACGTTGTCTTCACAGATAAATGAATGAGTGCTGCATGTCTTTTGAGAAATGGAAAGTCCAGGGTAAATCATGTCACTTTGTGTTAATAAAATCCATATGTAGAGCTTTACTGAGGACAAAGAAAAGCATCTTTGGAGTGCAGCCTCACCACCTTTATTTCACCAGCCTTTGAAAGATTATTTTAGGAATGAGAAATTTACTTTATATATGAGAGAAATATCATTTTTGCTTGTGGTATTACCTACAAGATCTATGCTTCATTCACGCATAAGATGAAGTTGAGTTAAAGTTAGGTAACTCCAACTATTATACAAATTTTATTCACGCACATATAATTTATTTGTTCATCTCATTTTAACACATGTAAGTTAAACTTTTATTCAAACCTAGGCAGCAGTGAACTGTACACAAAAGATACCTTAGGAACAGTAATTGTTAGGAAACTGCCTTTAAAATTACTTCTAATGTGGGATATGTTGGCATTTTTATGATCCTATTAGAAACTAACATTCTCTACCCTATATAGAATAGGATAGAATGTCTTTCTTTGTTCCCCTTCCTTTTACTATTCAGATTTTCATGTTTAGCAGAACGAACTATAAAGTGTGAAATCTCATATTAAAGTAAAAATTTGAACCATTTTGCCAGCTGATTCTTGAGTTTTGTTTAGCAATACCTTTGCAATAATAGACTTTAAATTAAAAGCAAGTTAACTGAGTTCACATTTAAGAGGATATTTTTCAATTGTCTATATATGTAATAACCCCATGCAATGAGTAAGAAGTAGCATAAAAGGAAACCTGTTTGCTAAAACCTATTTCACATTACAGTCAGATTAAAAATATCTCCCTGGAGATTCCATTTAATTATATTTATCAGAGTCATAGAAATATTCCAATCATCCCTATCTCAGAAAAAATATTATTTTAGTTTTATATTAAAATCCATCTTGGTTACAATCTAAGCCATTTTGAAAGAAAGAGTCACAAAAGGACCCAAACTTCTTTTATTTCTAAAGAAGGGGTCACAGTGAACCGTTGTGGGCACTTGCTCAAAACCAAAAATATCCATCAGTATTTCCCTCTGTGCTCTCCTTTTTTCAAACACAGCTGCTTCTATCAGGTAGAAGTAAATAGGTGTGAGGGTATAGACTGACCTTCCAAAAATCTGTAGGAGGAGGAAGAAAGAGCTTAGTGTGTTTAAAGCTTTGAGTATAAGATTTAGAGTATATGTTTTGTGTAAACAAACATGTGCCATTGCAGGCATTGGACCTTTAAGCCTTTGGCCAAGAATGATAAATTATTTATTCCTGGAGTACCAGTGGGAAAACTCTGAAATCAATATACTGCTTTCCTTTTAGAAGTATTACAACTATCTGAGGCAAACATTCAAATGTATTATCTAGAGAGATAAGAGAGAACCCTGTTCTGTTAGAAGCAGGTAGACTTTTCAGTTTATTAGTACAATGCTCAGTATTTATTACAGTGTTGAAAATATTAACCCTTCCTTTGGTACTGCTTATTCCTACTGCCTCTTTGAATTATCAAGAAACAGAGCTTGCAACCTACAGTATGGTTTATTTGGCATCTATCTTAGTATGGTGGCTCTTGGTGCATCCCCCAAACCTCCAGTTGATTTAGGACAGTCTCTTGCTCTAATCTAGACATTGTATATAGCAATTGGTGAAGTTCAAATTCTAGCTTTGCCACCTAATAGTTTTGTGGTGTGACTTAATATTTAGGGAATGAATTAAACTGTCAGAAAGACTTCAAGAGTAGTACTATTCCTTAAAAGTCATTGAATAAGTTGAGCAAATTTCTTGTATTTTATTTTTTTACAATGTTGTTCAAATATTTGTATATACTATATTAAATAATTACAGTTCCATTAAAGTGACATATTTCTAAATTATTTTTGGCATAAAATCTATGTTACTGCTACATAATTTGAAAGTGTAATTTGTAATCACTTATGTTAAAATATTGTTTGAAATTATATATGTTTTTCTAAGTGTTTAGGGCTTAAAAAGTTCCACATGCTTCTTTGCTTATATGTCTTAATTTATAAGTTATAACTTGTATCGAATAGATATTTAATATTTAAAGATGATTTGTACAAGGTTGCTTAGCTCTCCAGGACTAGAATTGGGCCTTTTGGTAGCAGCTTATTGCTCTTTTCACTTATGTAATTGTTAGCTAGAACTTCTTTATTTTTATAGTTCTAGTCACATCTTCTGTCTAGAAGGGTAATTTTTCTGTTTGCATATATATCAGCCAGTAAATGTAAAGTAGAAAATGAAAGTTCATTCTCTTCTTGTTCTAAATAATTATCTTCCTAGAGATAATTATTAACATAGTTTCATATTTATTTGTTCATACTATTTTCCATGTATAAGAATACATATGACCATTATCTTTTTTGTTCTTGTGAGCATTTTTCTTAAGCCAAAATCAAATTTAAAAAATATTTTTCACATTAAAAATGCAGATCTATGTTTGACTTTTTAAAACTAATATATTGTAGCTGACTTTCTGTATCAGTATATGTTGATTTACCTTGTTATTGTTAGTTGCTGCATTATATGCTATTGCATAGATCTACATAATTTATTTAATTACCAGTAGATAAAACTTTTCTGTGGTTTGAATTTTTCAGTATTACAACTAATATTTCAATGAAATTTTAAAGTCTTTGTGCAATTGTAGAATCAATTCCTACAAATAGAAACATATTTTGCTAAGTTTTTTCAAATATTTCAAAATGGTTGTATAAATCTTACTTAAAAGTAAGACTCAAATCTGGTAATTTTCACTTACATTACCACAAATGTTTCCTGCCTGGCTTGTTTTCTTTCCTCTGGATTGCTTTTCTAAAGTAGTATAAATTAA
This sequence comes from Scalopus aquaticus, assembly GCA_004024925.1. Classification (NCBI taxonomy): domain Eukaryota; kingdom Metazoa; phylum Chordata; class Mammalia; order Eulipotyphla; family Talpidae; genus Scalopus; species Scalopus aquaticus. The sequence continues at coordinate 22,355 of PVIJ01004634.1, forward strand.
CACTGGTCAACAAAATTTTACAAAAGTCATGTTACTGATATAAAATTAGTCATTTCCTATCAATTTGTATATGCTCAACACGAATATGACAGCCAAATTCTAATTTTGGCTCTAGTTTTTTTTTTTTGGTAATCTGCAATAAATTGATGTTTATATCACGAAATGAATGTCAATAGTAATAGGCCTGTGGTTAATACCTTTAAAATATCAAGTCATAGACTACTTCTTAGATTTCTTCACTTTCTCTTGTACAGCTGTTCAGGAATAGAATAGATGGAAGATGGTTTCCATTGTGCAAAAAGCACAGCCTTAAGACTCAGTTTCGAAGAGTCTAGAAGTAGTCTCCATTCTTGTGGGTCATGAGTGATTTCTAAGGCATTCATGAGGCCCTCAATATCGGAATAGAATACCAGAGTACTTTCCTTTCTGAAGAAAGGCTCCAACTGCTGGTGGCCCTTTCGATATTAAGTAATTGTGACATCTTCTTCTAGAAGATTTGATTGTTGGAGTCTTGATCCTAGCAATTCTGCCTTGTTCTTGGATAAGTCCAAATCACGAACCAGGTCATTGTGTTCTTCCTGTGTTAGTCTGTGTGGGGTTGATGATGCCACAGCGAAAATCTAGATCACTGCATGCTGATGGAACAGGAGAACAGGTTGGCTCACCCTTGTCCTCATCAGATGAATCAAGAGAATATTCTGCTGGAGGTTTTGGAATAGGAAGTCCCTCACCATGTGGAACTGGTCTCAATGCAGATGGAATGTTTGGATAGACTATTCTCGACTTCTTTTGCTTCCTTATTCCGCCGGAAAGAGGAGGAACCAAGCAGAAGCAACAGTCTTTTATGTGGTTGCTTGGCTCTCTCCACACCATGGGAATTGCAAACAACATTGATGGACTTTTGCCATTGAACCACTGTGAAAGCTGTGTTGTATATGTAGCACAGCATGTATGTGGGGCCCAAGTCCTGTCTTGGTCACCAACCTTGCATCCGAAGCAAAGATGATAAGCCTTCTTCACTTGAAAAGTGATACTTTTCTTCTGGTTGGCAAATGTCACTTCCCCACAAATAGAGCAGAAATTGTCCATGCTATTAATGCACTTTCGAGGCATTCCTGTTCTGTATTGTGCCTAAATGGATAAAATACTAACAGTTCTATGGAACAGTAGCTTAAACTGTCTCGCACAAAGTCTGAAATATATTCGATGCTCAACCTTTCCGACAGGGCTTTCTTTTTATTTATTTATTTATTTATTTATTTATTTATTTATTTATTTTTATTTTTTATTTTTTATTTTATTTTTTTTAAAGATTTATTTATTTATACATATAGCTGGGGTACAGGCCAGAGGCGTGGAGCGGTGAGAGGCTTCACCAGAGACAGAGTGGGGAGCAGAATAGGCAGATCAGAAATACACTGCTGAGGGGAGCAGTGGGCAAGGCAGGAGAGGTCTGCCGCACCACGTGGGGTTCTCCCCAGCCCCGCAGCCTGGCGTGGAACTTGCATGCTGCTGCCGACAGCTCCACAGCGCAGCGCTCCAACCGCTGCGCCACCAGGGAGGCCCCCCGACAGGGCTTTCTATACTGTACTGCCGAGGTCAGCTTACTTCAGCAGCCGCCTGGCAGTAGTATTACATTGCATCAGGAAATGATGCAATCAACTCTGGATGATGTGTGCGCGATATTATGCAATGCGATGCAATATTACATCATTCTAGGCTGATTTAGGATGTTGTTGCAGTCCTACTGGATCAGTTTACACAGTGAAACATATAAAATGAATTCTATGAAATATTTTCAAAACGAGAGCTAATGAAAAATTTTCAGGGTTATATTCCTGTTCAGCACACCAAGATAATACAGATTAGGGCCTTTTAAAGTCAGTAATGATACCATTGTTGACCAGTGTTCTCTTTCAGTATTCAGTGTTCGCGTGATCTTTTTATTTTTTAAAAGAAATATGTATAAACATGTGCTGTCAAATGGCTAACTGTAATTCACATTTTGAAACCACAGCAAAATTATTTAAATTGCAACTTAAAATTTAGATTTTTTAGGAAATTTTCTTAGATTAAGATCTAGTTATAGATGTTACATTCAGTCTCAGGATTTCCTTATAACTAATTAAATATAGGTAAGGCAACTACAATTGTTTTTATAGTATGGTATTAGAAATTGGTCTTAAGATAAATTTGGGTGAGGTATCCCCATCATGTACCTTGGAGCCAAGGACATTTTCTTACTATCTGTTTATCTCTACTACTATCTAGAAAAGTACATTTATAATAAAGAAAATAATAAATATCTTTAATTGTCTTTGTGCTGTAGAGACTTTAAGATCTGGGGTTGAACCAAGTCCTGTCTTTCACTTGTTTTGTAAATTGAGTATTACTGGTACACAGCCATACCCATTCATTTTATATTTGTCTGTTACTTCTTTTGTGTTCCTCAGAATAGAGTAGTGCTATGACTGCAAGGCCAAAGAGAAAAATATTTCCTTTGTGCCTCTTTTGGTAATCACTCTTTTCTAGATTGTAAGCACTTTGGCATTAATTTCTTTTTGCTTTGTTTTTCTAGCATGTTCTGTCCACACTGTGTATAGTTTACGGGCTTGTAAACTGCAGGGAAATAAGGAACTTGCTGGGTTGGAGAGCATCTGTATTTTTAAAATGTTGGCAGCTTTTGCCTTCCCAAAGGGGTTATGCCAGTTTATACTTAAAATAATACTTGTGTGGCAGAACCTCTTTTCCTGTAACTTTGGCAGCTTGGTGTATTGGTGAACTTTTGTTTTTGCTCTTCACTGGTCTGATACAGGAAAGTAATACTGTATGTTTGATTTGAATTTCTTTTTATGTTTTCTTTTATATAAATTTCTTTTTGTGTGTGTTAGATTTAACTTCTTTCAAATTTAAGAGCCACTTATATTTTTTTGTGAATTGTCTTTCAATTCCTTCCATTGCCTTCAGTTCTGTTACTTTCATATGAAGTATACAGTGAACATGTGTTAAAGATTTAACTCTAAAGAAGGAACCAGCTTGATTAGAGCCATGATTTAAAGGATGATGTGTAAAGCTGAAATACATGTAGTCAGTGAAAGAGAGAATTTTCGTAGGGACAAAAACAAACACTGCAATTCTAGGGGTTCTCTTTTCTACTTTGACTTTGAAAAAGGACATGCTGTAATCTTTTGCTTTATTTCCAAGTTTTGGATAAATGTTCTTAATATTTTCCTGTATTTTATTGCCATTATTTCAAGTGATACTATTTCCTTATGAATTATTAATGAACTTCTAAGAAGGTTACATAGTTCACCATTGTCTGTCATAAAATAAACTCATTGTTCCTTTTTTGCTTTGTAGGAACTCATTATACAATGACAAATGGAGGCAGCATTAACAGTTCTACTCACTTACTGGATCTTTTGGATGAACCAATTCCAGGTGTTGGTACATATGATGACTTCCATACTATTGATTGGGTACGAGAGAAATGTAAAGACAGAGAAAGGCACAGACGGGTAAGTGTTTTTGGTAATATTTTTGAACTTAATTATATTTAATGATTTAAGTGACAGTGGAGGATATATAACTACTAGTATGTTTGGATGCCCCTGCCTTGATTCGTGCTGAGGAACCAGCACTTTTGACATCACATACACAATCGTTTGATTTACTTCATAATGTACATATTAACCAGCACCATCACCAGCAATATGCTTACTGAAAAGATGTATGAAAATCATACAACTATGATTGATTGAGGTAACAGAAAGAGTAAAATTGCTTCATTCAACCGAGAACTTACTGAGTCTTTTTAATGAGATTTTGTGGCTTACAATAGATAAGATCAATGAATTTTAGCTTTAGCTGAAGCAGTTGAGCAGCAGAGTTTTTGGCTGAGGACACAACTTTTTAAAGCAGCAGTTCTACGAGGTCAGAAGAAGTTTTGGACTGGTTAGAAATAGGTTTAGATGTGTGTTTTACTAAGAGGCAAGATTTGTCTTCTTGTGTTTTAGTAGAGTAAAATCTGAAAACCAGATCTATTACCATCCTGTAAATCTCCTCACAGTCTCCACTATATTTAGAGGACTTCTTTGTCTTACACAGTAATAAAAGAGAACCTCTGGATCTTACTGATAGGTTTGGAACTCTCCATACCTGAAAATTTATAAGCCTACAAAATTGGAGGCCCCCTGTATTCACGTGGTTACTACCTTAATAGACTTGGTACTGTTACTCACTGATCTTACATTTGCAAGAATATTATAATTTACTCAACTGCTAGGACCAGACAATGATCAGCAAATAACAGACATTTTAAACTATAATGTTTTCTTTCAGCTAAGTTTGATTTAATTAAAACTGTGGTTTGTAGATCCATTGCTCTCAAATTCCTTTTGAAAATACAGATCTCTAGGTTAATGCTTATCATCTGGTTTATAGATAGAGCAACTCTCTGCTCTGTAATGATTTTGTCCCAAATTCATCTGTCCTATTATTTACTTTAGGAAGTACAGTCCTCTGTGAAGTAGCTGAGAAAAATCACCAGATTCTAGAATTGTGACTTCTTGTCACAATCAAAAATTGTGACATTGAAAAATGAAGCATAAACATTTCTAATTTCAGATCAACAGCAAAAAGAAAGAATCAGCATGGGAAATGACAAAAAGTTTGTATGATGCCTGGTCAGGATGGCTAGTAGTAACACTAACAGGATTGGCATCAGGTAAAGAAAAATTTAATGCAATCTTGTTATACTTAAAAGAGCAATAAATAATTTTTCCCTCCTTCCCACAATTTTTTTTTTCAGGTACCATTGGATTTTTAAAAGCATTTGTTTCTTACCTTCAGAAAAATATTCTTAAATGTAAGACTAGGAATCAGAAAATTTCAAATTCTAGTTTTTTCTGTAACTTTGAGTCTATCCAATTTGGTAAATCTTTCTGAGCTCACGTTCCTTATCTGTAAAATACATGGTGTGAACAAGATGATCGATAAAGTATCTTCTTAGATTAACATCCTAACAAATTGCTAATATTTATGAATTCATTCTTATGTGTTACTGTTGCAGAATTTTTTACATGTATGTTAATCTCATGACAATCTATGCTATAATTGCTATTATTGGCATTATTTTACAGATGAGGGGACTGAAGCTTGAGAGGTTATATAACTTGACTAAGGTCAGGAAGTTAGTAGGTGACCAAGCAAAGATTTAAATTTAGTTATTTAAATCAGGAACTTCTACTTTTAACTGTGATGTTGTAGAGTATCCACCAAGTGCCTATGGTATGAGATTTCAAGAAATGAACATCTGATAGCAATCAATTAAGATTTGTTTAGTGTCACTCAGCTTCCACCATAGAAGATTATAGCCAGAGGAACATAAGGAAAAGTTACAATGTATGTGGAAAATAACTGATTGACATTCATGAGAATTTTGTGGCTGCTGTGTACATCACTCATTGATCTTTTCATATGATGAGAAAGACTTAGGTTTTGACCATACATTTGTATATTTTTAGTATTTTGTCAGTAAAATCAGTGTGATATATTTGATTCTGTTATTTAGGAAAAACTGAAAATCTTTTACAGTGATTTGTTAATGTTACGAGTTTGTTTTTTATGGACATTAAATTTTAATGAGATTGAGGTCCTTTGTAAGTCTGTTAATTACCTTTCAGATTAAAACATCCTAGTAAAACTTTGACTTCAGTAACCAGATTTGTCAACCTCTGACCAAGTAACTCTCTTTAGAAGATATTTTAGTATCTTTAAATACCTTTTTAAAAAATTACAATTAATTTGAATAATGTAACTAGTTTTAATTTCAGGAGAGTGTTTTATTTTTAAGATTATGTTACTTTTTAAGGACTGTAAATAGCTAAACTTATTTGTAACTAAGATTAGAAGATCTTAAATTCATATGCCATTCTCTCTGTGACATTTATTTATAGGAACTCCTCTGCTTCCCTTGATACTTTTAACTTAATAATTCTCAATTCTCCCTAAATTGGGCTTTTTTAAAAAACCATCTCCTACCTGTTGTTTACAGGGGCATTGGCTGGATTAATAGATATTGCGGCCGATTGGATGACTGACCTAAAAGAGGGCATTTGCCTTAGTGCATTGTGGTACAACCATGAACAGTGTTGTTGGGGATCCAATGAGACAACATTTGAAGAGAGGGATAAATGTCCACAGTGGAAAACATGGGCAGAATTAATCATAGGTCAAGCTGAGGTAAGTCTTGCTTTGTCTCAAGATAAGTTAATAATTTATATTATGAAATGAGTCTAGTTCATTTAATTATGGAATCAATCACAAATTAAGTCATTGTTATCCACATTAGGGGAAAGAAAAGAAAGAAATATGATAGGGTAGAATGGGAAAGTTGAGAATCCATTACAATTAAAATATAAGTAAAAAGCACTTGTGTTAGTTGAGTCCATAGTCACATACATGTCCACTAGGTTATGATGTAAAATGTATTTCTTATTGTAGAAAAGAAGTAGATTTTGTGTAACCACAGAAATTTAAGATGAAGTCAAGTTATTAAAACTTAATTATATCACATTATTATGTATATTATACATCACATTATTATATCACATGACTTAATAAAAAATTAGTAAAATAAGCTCTAACTGGGATATTTTGAAGAAACCCATAGATTTTTTTCTTTGTGGTTTTACAGTGTTTAAATGGTTATTTTTTTTTATTCTTTGTTCTTTAATGGATACTTTAGAAGTTAGTATATTGTAGAATATATATTATATATATTGTTAAATAACCATAGCTGACTCTTAAAGGTAAAATTCTTTTTATAGCTGACTTTAAAGCTAAAAAGAATGTGTTTGCTGGTAAGATGGGCAGTTTGCTGTTTCTCACCTGATTTTCAGGAGACCTGTAGCAGAATGAAATCCAAGTGCCACAGCTACACCCCTTTTCCAAAAGTGGTCTGTGGGTTGCCAGAAATTGAAGTGTAGCTGCGGTTCTTAGCAGAGGACTTTGGGGATCTGGTAAAGCTAGGAAAAGAATTAAATAGATTAAGGCTTCTTGGTATGAATATGATTGGGTTTTGGATTTTATTAAATATTTTGTTCATAAAAGGTTTTTATTGTGAAACCCAAGAACCTTTTATAAATTTTACCCATGTTTCTTATGTGATAAAGGACTTGCATTAAAGGTACACTGTAAATTACATTCATACTATTTAACTGTTTGCTTTTTAGGGTCCTGGTTCTTACATCATGAACTACATAATGTACATATTTTGGGCCTTGAGTTTTGCCTTTCTTGCCGTTTCTCTGGTAAAAGTATTTGCTCCATATGCCTGTGGATCTGGAATTCCAGAGGTAAGCATGCAAAATCTTTATTTAAAACATTATTTTAGTACTTGTTGTGATACATATTTTTTTGCCTTCACAGAAAAAAACTAGATTGTGATTTTTCTTTGGGAAAATGGTTTGTTGATATGAAAAAGAAAATTTTAAACATGGAAACTGAATGTAGACACATTGAAAAAAAATTTTCCCTCTGTCAATTCTTCAATTACTATGGAAGTTGATTTCTTTTTTTCCTCACCATTAATTTACACATCACTAAACAAACATCAGAAGACAAAATTTAACATGAGGGACCTGGAAAAATATCGGTGACTTAAGGTTCTCTGATCGATTAGTTGATTTTTGCTGTAATAATCCTGACTTGAACACATTCATTCTTTTTACAACCATTTTTTAATTAGATAAGTTGATTCTTGAATTTGAAAGATAATATTTATAGTCATTTTATACTTTAAATATTTTATTACAGTGGATCTGTAGTCTAAACCTTTGTGTGTGTTTTAACAGGAAATATGTTTTAAAAGGAAATATACTTAACATTGAACATGATATGGCACATTTCTTGTCCCTTTTTACTTTACTTTTTTTTTAAAGTATATGTGATACAAGAACTGGGGTACAAGGCAGAGGTGGGGGGGTGGTGAGGGGATTCACCGGAGACAGAGTGGGAAGCAGAACAGGCAGATTGACTGAATACACTGCTGAGGGGAGGAGTGAGTGAGACAGGAGAGGTCTGCTGTGCCATGTGGGTGAGCTGCCTGGGGTCGGGGGGAGAAGATGGGGATCGAACTGGTGCTGCCGTGGCTGCTGATAGCTTCATAGTGCTGAGACTTAACCTCTTGCACCACCAGAGAGGCCCTATTTACTTTTCTATTTAAGTTACCAGCTTTTTCTAGTGCTTTACTTTTAAAATTATATTAAGTTTTAAAATTGCATTAATCAAGAATATCTTTAATAAGGTGTTACATCACATGGTGTCTAGCATTTGGCACTCATCCTTCTTGATATTATAAACAAGTATTACAGAGTTGTAGTGCACTGAGAAGGCATAATGTCTGTATTTCTGACAATGTCTAAAAGATACCTGTTTCTACAGCAGAAATATTCAAATTATCCTTTTCCTGGTTAAATAATAATAATAATTACATAACTAAGGTCTGCATTCCCTTTAACATGGCTTTGTTATTTTAGTTTTGCCTTCTATCCTTTCAGAAGGATATTGTTTTGTTATAGATTTATTTGTATGTGCTATAGATTAATTATATGTAACAGGTAATGCGATAGTTGAAACTTTTGTAAAATTGAATTGTTCCATAGTCTGCCAGCATTTTGCAAGCTGGTTTTGTATGAAAAACAAGAGAGTAACTTAAGTTAGTTAAGTTTTCTTGTTTATTAAAGGACATTAAACTGATTTAATCTTTTCTTTGTAGATTAAAACTATTTTGAGTGGGTTCATCATCAGAGGTTACTTGGGAAAATGGACTTTAATGATTAAAACCATCACACTAGTACTGGCTGTGGCATCAGGTTTGAGTTTAGGAAAAGAAGGCCCCCTGGTACATGTTGCTTGTTGCTGTGGAAATATTTTTTCCTACCTCTTTCCAAAGTATAGCACAAATGAAGCTAAAAAAAGGGAGGTAAGTGTTTTGTCTTTTTCGGAGTAACTTCTGTATTCAGATTAAAAATGTAATGTGAGATTTGTTGGTGTTCCTTTTCCCTTTTTTGAATAATCTCTAACATCCTTCTACACTCCCATCTTCAGTGCTGCTCATTTACTCTTGTATTAGAGGTGTTTTAGGTTGACTATGTGATATTCCTTGGTTTTAGTTGACTTTCACAAAGGTCTTTCTTTTTGTTTTTGATTTGCCATACACCTTCCCTCCTCTGTTTTTAATCTTAATTCTCCCATTAGTATTTGTTCAGGGTTGAAATAGCTTAATAGCTGTGCTTCCACTGGAGGAGGTTCTAATGGCAGTGGGAGTGGTGTGATCTGCAGAGAGCTATCTGACACCATGGGGCAGTTCTGAGGGCTTTTAAGTAGGACTTCCTGAGGTTTAATCAGAAATTTTACATTAAAGGAGATGCAGGAATTCCTTTTTATTCAGCTGCTTTAGGACAATTTTCTTTACCATTTTTTGAGACCCTGAGATCTTTTAGGAGACCTTTAAACATTTTATATTACAGATTTTATCAGATGTTTCTAGATTGTATTGGATGTTTTCTAAAAGAAAAGTGAGCTTTTTAGGATTTGGAGCCTGGGTCCCTACCATTTTCCCAGTGTTTTAGTTGTTAAGGTGTGGTATTTTTGCATCTCTAAATATTAAGGACTCAGTCACCTCTGGCCCTGCACGAAATTTTTCTTCCTGTCGTTTTTCATACTAATGGAATATTTTATCAAATTATTCTCCAATTGAAATAATCCTAGTTCATTTTAATATTAGCACTAAAATATTGTCCTTGTGTTGCTATGGATAGTCTTGAAAGTAGAACACTTCAGAGTATGATTCTTCCAACTCTGAATAACTGTGATTCCAATACTATCTTACATAACAAAAAGCTAACATTTTTGATTACTTACTATGTATCGGGTATTGTGGCAAGCATTGTACTTGTCACAATAGTTCTATTAAGTTAGCACTATTTTCCTCACTTACAGGTGGGAAACTAGAGCTTAAAGTAACTCCTTTGCCCAAAATTATACAGCTAAGTAGTGTGTGGATTAAAAGTTATTTTTCTCTCATTCTACCGCTACTACTATGACTGTGTATATATATATGTCTTTATGTGGTTTTGAACCTAAACAAAATAAAACCTGAAACTATAGCATAACAAGGTAGTGGCTAAGATGGAACTCTATCATTTGTCTACCCCATTCAATTCCTTTACTTGCTAATATGCCTGGGCATTTTTTGCAGAAGGATTTTTATTTATTAGAAACTTTTATTGAAATTAAATTCACCCAGACAATATACATTCTATGATGGTTAATGATTATGACATTATTTTGTAACCATAGTATGTAAGTGCCTAGAATTTACTTGATAGTTGAAAGCATTAAGGCTTCATTTTTTTTTTTTTAAAGATTTTTTTATTTATACATACAAGATGGGGTACAGGCCAGAGGCATGGGGCAGCGAGAGGATTCACCAGAGACAGAGCAGGGAGCAGAACAGGCAGATCAGAAATACACTGCTGAGGGGAGCAGCGGGCGAGGCAGGAGAGGTCTGCTGCACCATGTGGGATTCTCCCTGGCTGGGCTTCGAACTCGCATGGCGCGCTGCCAACAGCTCCACAGCCCAGCGCTTAACAGCTACGCCACCAGGGAGGCCCTAAGGCTTCATATTTTAACTCTCTTCCTATGTCTACTTCCTTGACTTTTTAAATCAAATTATTCTAAGAGGAATCAGATTAAAATGTGTATAAGCTGGAAGTACCTGACCGTTAGCTTGATTGTAATATTCTATTACATTAAATGTACCATCATAGAATTCAGTTAAATAGGTCGTCTGTGATCCTTTTAGTGGTGGTGGGGGGAGAAACAAAAGCAAAATAATAAGTTTAATTTGTTCTTCCTTTTCCCCTAAATAAGCAGAGTCCACATACTAAAGTCAGGTATAATTTAATTAAAACAAGTATTTGTTTATTTTCACTTTGTCAAATATTTATAGTGTTTGTGAGTCTTAGGCATTGTTGTAAATACTGTATCAGCTCTGATAGTTCTCAAGAGTTAAGCAGTATTTTTCACATCCCCATTTTAGGGAAGAGAAAACTGAGGCACAAAGAGGTTAAGTTACTTACCCATAGTCACACAACTAGTAAGTGGTAGAGCTAAAATTTTATCCTAGTAACCTGACTATGGAGTTCAGACTCTTTAAGTGTTTTCAATTTTATTTTGGTTATTATTTCTCATTTCTCTGTCAGTAGTGTAAAAATTGAGGAAATGCTTTGTTAGCCTCAGGTGTTTACTGAATGAAGTAGTAGAATACAGATTCTTAGAAAAACAATTATAAGGAAATGCCCAGTGAATTTGTATGAGCAGTTGACTTCACACTGGTAGGAACTGGACAGTATCCAAGTGGCAGACCAGGGAATTGGAGAGAGGATCAGAAGAATGTGGGTTTTTCTTTGCCTTTAACTTTATTGTAATGTATCTGGTTAGTGAGGCTGTCTTGAAGGGGTAGCCATTGTTTGTGCTTTCAGAATGAGATGATTTCAATATAGAGTAGCACAACTAATTAAAGATTTTTGCAGACTGCAGTCCCTTGGATCCTCTTCTCTCTGTGACTGCAGAAGTAACATGCATGCCAGTTAAATTGATCATATTTTCAGAGGATTTGGGGTAGTGATAATACAGGGAAATTCAATAGCCTTTATGTTCCTGGATATTTTACTAGGATTTGGAATAGAGTTAATTATTAATAATGAAGTAGTGAAGTCTAAAACTTGAAGAAATGATACCCCATTTAAAAATAAACGGACAGTCTTTTCCCCAAACTCCAGTTTACTGCTCTTTGTACTTGTTTTCACAAACGTACATCTTGAAAATCATCTGTATTCATTGCATCCTCCTCTTTACATCCTATTTACATCCATTTATCTGCTATAATTTTTTTTGACTGAATAGTGAAAATATAAATCACCTTTCAAATTAAAGCAGAAGAGAAAAAAAACTTTTCAGATGAAATAAATACTGCCTTTCTTGGGGAGGAAGGAAAAGTGAGTTAAATTCAGAGGAGGTGTTTGGAAAATTTGAGTAACCTGAAGAATTTTTATTTGGTATATTTGAATTTATAAGAAAATATAAATATGCTGTGTCCTCTTTTTAGGTGCTATCAGCTGCCTCGGCTGCAGGGGTTTCTGTAGCCTTTGGTGCACCAATTGGAGGAGTTCTTTTTAGCCTGGAGGAGGTAGGTTAAAAAAACACAGCAGTTAAAATTATGTATACTTACTATTACAAAAATATTTTGGCGTACTTCTTAGTTTTATATTTAATAAAATCGATATAGAGTGTTCTTTAAGTCTTCAATTTTATGTCATATTTTTTTGCTCTTTTTTTTTTAAAGATTTATTTATTTTTGCATACAAGCTGGGGTGCAGGCCAGAGGTGTGGGGCGGCAAGAGGGCTCACCAGAGACAGAGTGGGGAGCAGAACAGGCAGATAGACTGAAGTACACTGCTGAGGGGAGCAGCAGGCGAGGCAGGAGAGGTCTGCTGCGCCATGTGGGAATCTCCCGGTGGAACACGCGCAGCAGCCACCAACAGCTCCACAGCGCTGCGCTTAACCCGTTGCACCACCAGGGAGGCATCTTTTTTACTCTTAATAAAAAAATAATGTAAATGTAAAAAATTATAGCTGTCCCGTGTATCTATACCTGGAGGGAAAGCTTTTTTAAGTCTGTAGTATATAAATGCTAGTGATTATTTAAAATACAGCTTTGTTGACATTTAAAAGTAAGCAGGTGTAAATTTGACTAAATAAAAAGCATAACAGTCTATTCTAGCTGGTTAAGTTATAGCCTATATTTTAAAAAACAAACAAACAAACTTTCAATTGACCCCTAAATCACTTTTGAATATTTTTTCTTGTATGATTATTTCTGTTACAGTTTTTTATGTTGAAGGAAATAATTTTAGTTACTTCAGTGGGGTTTTTTTTTTTTTTTGTTTCTCACTGGTAGTTAAAATTTTTTCCTTTTTTTACACATTTACATGAAAATGTGACTAGGAATGTTTAAAAATTTTTATGTTCCACTTGTTTGTATTTTTTTTTCTTAATATACAAAAGGCAAATTAAATACTTCTTTATGAACTAATGGGAGTTGGTTATGGTACATTTATCTTAACTATTGAGAATGAATTAGAGGTAGAATTCATTTTGTAAATAAAATAATGCTAGGCATATTAAATAATTACTAGGCACTTATAGTCAGCTATTACTGTGAATTTGTAATGATGTGTGATAGCCAAAGTTATTAAAACACTTTTTTGTCACAATAAAATCCATGCGTGTAAATTTTAGGTGTAGCAAAATTAGAGCTATGGTATTTACTACTAAATTATATCAGCAACAACTTGTAAAATTGTAGCATTAATTTTTCCTTTTTTCTTTTTTTTAGGTTAGCTATTATTTTCCTCTTAAAACTTTATGGAGGTCATTTTTTGCTGCTTTAGTGGCTGCATTCGTTTTGAGATCCATCAATCCGTTTGGTAATAGCCGTCTGGTCCTTTTTTATGTGGAATATCATACACCGTGGTACCTTTTTGAACTGTTTCCTTTTATTCTTCTTGGGGTATTTGGAGGGCTTTGGGGAGCCTTTTTCATTAGGGCAAATATTGCCTGGTGTCGTCGACGCAAATCCACCAAATTTGGAAAGTATCCTGTTCTTGAAGTCATTATTGTTGCAGCCATTACTGCGGTGATAGCCTTCCCTAATCCATATACGAGGCTCAACACCAGTGAACTGATTAAAGAGCTTTTTACAGACTGTGGTCCCCTGGAATCCTCTTCTCTTTGTGACTACAGAAATGATATGAACGCCAGTAAAATTGTTGATGATATTCCCGATCGTCCAGCAGGTCTTGGAGTATATTCAGCTATATGGCAGTTATGCTTAGCACTTATTTTTAAAATCATAATGACAGTATTCACTTTTGGTATCAAGGTAAGTAGCAAGTACCATCTGAAATCATCTTGGCATTTTCAAAACTTGTATGTGGAATGAGAAATGAAATTTTTATCTAAACTTGTTTGTCTCAAACATAGGGAAAAAAATTATTATCTTTTGTGTTTAGTTTTAAGTAATGACAAAAAGAATTCCTGGCAATATATTGTTGAATATATATCCAATATATATGCTGTTAACTGTGTAGCAAGTTGCCCCAAAACTTAGCAGCTTAAGGTAACTACTTATTTTGCTTTGGTTATTAAGTCAACAATTTGGAAAGGACTCAGCTGAGCAGTTTTTGCTTGTTGTCTGTCTCTCACACGGTTGCCTGTGTTTGGTCATCACAGAGATACACGTCTGTCTGGCACCTGTGCTGAGAAGATGCAAGCAACTAGAACTGGAACACCTGAGTTCCTAAAACCTCTTATTTTGTGCAGTTTTTCCAGCATGGTAGACTAAGGGTAGTGGTTTCTTTTCTTTTTTTTTTTTAATAGATATTTTATTTATTTATTTTTGTTATTCATATCTTTTACATTATTGTGTGTTCCCCATAAGTTACCCACCACCTGTTCACCCGTGGAAGGTAGTGGTTTCTTTTTTTTTCTTTTTTTTTTAATGTTTTTTTTTTTTAAAGATTTATTTTTTATTTATACATACAAGCTGGGGTACAGGCCAGAGGTGTGAGGCGGCGAGAGGGTTCACCAGAGACAGAGTGGGTAGCAGAACAGGCAGATCAGAAATACACTGCTGAGGGGAGCAGCGGGCAAGGCAGGAGAGGTCTGCCGCACCATGTGGGATTCTCCCTGGCCGGGCGTCGAACTGGCGTCGCCGCTGCCAACAGCTCCACAGCGCAGCGCTGAACCGCTGCGCCACTGGGGAGGCCCGGAAGGTAGCGGTTTCTTAAGAGGTGGCTCAGGCTCCAAAAAGCAAGTGTCCCATAAAGAACACTTTTCACCTAGCCAGAGAAGTCATGCAATGTGATTTCTGTTACATTCTGCTGTCTAGGCAGTCATAAAACCTGCTCAGGGTTCAGGGAGAGGGACATATACTTTGCCTGTTACTGGAAATGATGTTTTAAAACCTCTTGTATCAGTTTAATATTATTGCTGTAATAAAGTACCACAAACTTATGCTAAGGCTTAAAAACCACAAATATATTACATCATGTATTTTAATATTACACATTACATATTCTATGTATATTTTATGTTTATATATTAAAATATATATTCACAACCTTAATTCTATCTATAACCATAACTCCTCCTTGCTGTGTAACATAACAAATTCACAGGTTCTGGGAAATAGGGTATGGATATCTTTGGGGAGCCATTATTCTGCCTATTCTCATTCTAAGGTGTTAATTTGAAAGGACACTGCAGATTTAGAGTTAAATTACTAGGCCTGTGAATACTGCTTTTTTACATTAAGGGTTTTACTAGGTCTATGAACCATGCCTTTTTCCATCAAGGATTTAAGGCAGCTAGGCCTTATGCCCTAGGACATTACTTCTTCAACTTAAAGGCAAGAATAACATTACTTACTTAGTGATCTGCCAGTAAATAATAGTTTTTTTATATGACTGTCAGTGATATATATTATAAGTGATATCAGCAAATCTTTGATCTTTATCACTATTGTTCATAAAATAGTGAATAGTAATTTATATTCATGAATGATTATATGATATCACCAATATAAATACAAGTTGGACTGATAGTTTTGTTTCAGTGAAACTGAAGTATTGGTAGTTTTTGAAATATGGTCTCTATTGTGTTCCATGTGTAGTCTACTAGATATCAAGAGTTAAAGAAAAGTCTTGAAGTTTTACAGGGTTTTTTTCCTTAGCAAATCGAGTTTAAGGAATTGTTAAAGCTCCTATTTCTACAGTAAGTTGGTTTTCTGTAAATTCCAACTTTTTTACCCCCAGTTGAGCTACAGGAAGCTGGAGGCAGTTGGCAGGCCTTTAATTCCCATGATATCCTCATCTCTGGCTGAAGGATCCTCACTGGCAGGAGAATGTAAAATATATTTTGATTTCTTCTATTTTAATATCCTTTTAATGGTTCCTGTCCAACTCTACAACATGCTGTCATTTGGCTTTCTGCTTGTTTTAAATCCAAAGCAGTTTAGAGCTATTAGTTTTCAGTATTGTTTAAGTGATCTTGCTTACCTTGTTTATTATTCCTATTTTCCTCTTTAAATTTAATAATTTTCTCATTTTGGTCAACTCATATCACTGAAAATATACTAGACTTGTCCATTTTGCATTGTACCACTTAAAAGGAATGGAATCTCATATTTCTGTCATTTGATAGACAACAAATATGTAGAACAAATATAATCTTGGTTTCAGTGATCGTACTGAATTTAGTTTTGGGAAAAACTATACTTTGCTTTCTTATATCAAGGGACTGAAGAGTATTAATGGTGCTGTATACATTGATTCATTTAAAAAATATTTTATACTATCCTTTTTTCCCGTTTCATCATGGACTAATGAAAATTTTGTTAGGGACTAGCATCAAGGAACCCCTAAAATAAGTAATCAATTCTTGAGTTGTTTGCTCTTTGGTCTGCAAAATGTGCTTTGTTACTTTGTAACCGAATTCAAGAAATCATTAATAACAAGATGTTGCTATAGTTTTATTTGTTCTTGAATTTTGCCATATAAATTCAAAAGTATTAGAAAGAAATTTATAGAATGTAAATTTCAAACAGGTAATAGAGGCACACCCCTCATTAAGAATTCTGTTCTTACAGGTTCCATCGGGCTTGTTCATCCCCAGCATGGCCATCGGAGCGATTGCAGGAAGGATTGTGGGGATTGCCGTGGAACAGCTTGCGTATTACCACCATGACTGGTTTATCTTTAAGGAGTGGTGTGAGGTTGGGGCTGATTGCATTACACCTGGCCTTTACGCCATGGTTGGTGCTGCTGCATGCTTAGGTAATGTAACTGTGTCTGTCTATTGATGGATGTTTGTGAATCTGAGAAAAGAGCAAGTGAGACCTCTTCTGCTCACAAGGGGTGAGGAGAGGGGAGGGGGTACAGGACAGAGGAGGAGAATGTTTTAATAGAAGTAGTAGTGCCATTTATGCTATATGTATGATGTTACACAGTACTTGTTTTCATTTTACCTGTCTCTGAACATTTGTTCATGTTAATGCAGATTTAATAGTAGTTAGTATCTTTTTAGTATTACATAATGCCTTAAAAAAGCATGTTAGAAATACTTTAGAAAACATGCTAGTATGACATAGGCTTAAAGTTTGAATCCTGTCTGTGTATATTTTTAGTTTTTTCATTGTGATCTTGACTTACCATAATGTGATTCCTAAGAGTAGCATTCTAGAGAAGCTTCAGAATAGGTTTACTTTGTGCTCTGTGGTGATTCATTGTTAGTACAAGATCGCAAGCCCTTCTCCATCTAAAGTGCATTGATAATGAAATGAGAAAAAGTAATTACTTTAAAATAACAAAATATATGCTTTGGATACTTAAGATTCCATTTATTGACTCATTGGGCATAAAATTAATTCTTTTTGTATTTAAATGTCAGCTAAACTTTGTTTAATAATTATTTGGTTTAATAATTATTGGTATTTTGACAAAATGGTTAAAAGTAGTTATATATCACCATAATTATAATATCAAATGAAAGTGAAAGACAGAATCATTTTCCTCAACATAGCAAGTATTTCTTAAGTATCACTTTCTATTTAACACTGTGCTAGAAACAGTGAGTGATACAGAAAAAGGAATAAAAGATGGACTCAGCCTCAATCCAATCAAGTTGGGGAGACGAACCCAACACTACAAAACAATAGTGAGCAACATATAATAATTATATACAGTACTGATTAAGTTTATGAAACCTAAAGGAAGGAAGAACTGAAGTAATTCAGGAAAGCCAGAACATGAACTTTATTTTAAAAGATTGGTTGGAATTAAAGAGTACTTGTTGAAGATTATAATACAAAGACAAAGGAATTAGGATAGGAATAAATTTAGTGTACTTGAGGCTTTGAAGAAGCTAACTGTATTGAAGTCAATTGTGCATTTTGGTATTTTTGGGAAGCAAAGTTGAGTTGTTGAGGGGGAACCAGAGTAAGAAAAGGAATGATTTGTGTTAGGATGAATTTGTATTTGGAATTGGTCAGATCTGTGGCAGAATTAGGACTTTGCCATTCTAACTTGATGACTTGATGTCTTTGATTTTTCACTATCTTACCTGTAAAGTGGAAATAATAAGTACTTACCTACTATAGTTGTTCTGAGGATTATGTGAGATAAAATGCACAGTGCTAATAAAATAAGTGCTGAGTTTAAAAAACAAAGAAAAAGACTTTGTAAACTTACTAGGACGTGCCTGGCATAGAGTAGATATGTAATATATAGTAGGTTCTTTCTCCCTTCTATTTTTAGGTTAAAAAACAAAAGGAAGAGTTAAGCTTAACAGAGTATGAACTGGCAAGCCCTGGTAGGTTTTTGAGCAAAGGATCAACATGGTGAAAGTAGTACTTAGGAAAGATTAACCTGGGAACATGACTTATAAAGTGGATTGAAGGTAATGGGGCCTGGAGTCAAGGAGGTAAGATAAAATAGTGTTAATTTAAGGAACAAAGACTTAAGGACCTAGGTTAGGTTGGTAACAGTGAGGATGTTAAGGGAACCACAGTTAGGTAATTTGCAGAACAAATTAGGTAAGACTAGGAGAGTCTAGATGCTAGAATAAGTAAAGTGACGAACCAAGATGACTACCTAGGTTGTCAAGAAGAATGTGATGCCCAGTGTTGTAGTTAGGGATGTTGGAATGGGGAGCTCTTGGCAGGAGAAGAGAAGTTTGGTTTTAAGTGTGTGTTGTTATCTGTGACATTGGGCCATCCAGCCATTTCAGTCTGAAAACAAGACAAGATCGGGTGTGCATAGCCAGAGGCATGGGACAGAAGCTCAGTTAAGGTGGAGTGATGTGGCTAGCGAGGCATCGGGGCATAGAGATGATAGCTCAGAATGATGACTTGAGTAAGTGAATAGATGAGTTTTCTAAGGGAATGGATATCCCTTACACTGTTGGTGTAAGTCGCAAGGCATCAAAATATTTTCCTCCTTTTGAGAACATTTAAAGGAGAGAAGTGAATTAAAATAATAGTTACCCACAAGTTTAATTTGTAAATTGGTAGTAAACAAGATAGCTCTTTAGAATTAATAATAGGCTTTTATAAGGGTGAAATTGTGTCTTTGCTGAAGTATTAAACCAAAATGGCAAACTTGTTTTACTTGGTCAGTCACGATATTTTTATATGAGGTAAACAGGGTTTAAAATGTTTATTAAATTGCTTTCTGTGTTTTGACCAAAGCAGATTGGTCGTTTTTTTCTAGACCTTATTAAGATAGTGATAATTGTGCTAAGAGAAGAGTAGTAGTTTTTGATAATGCTTTTCACTTTGTTCTGTTTACATTTTGATGTATGATTATGTAATACATAAATTGTATTAACATCTGTTAATGAGGATCTAGCCCTTTCTGACTTGGTATTTACTTTTTTCAGGTGGCGTCACAAGAATGACCGTATCATTGGTGGTTATTGTTTTTGAGCTTACTGGAGGCTTGGAATATATTGTCCCCCTTATGGCTGCAGTAATGACCAGTAAATGGGTTGGAGATGCCTTTGGTAGGGAAGGCATTTATGAAGCGCACATCCGATTAAATGGATACCCTTTCTTGGATGCAAAAGAAGAATTCACTCATACTACCCTGGCTGCTGATGTCATGAGACCGCGAAGGAACGATCCTCCCTTAGCTGTCCTCACACAGGACAATATGACAGTAGATGATATAGAAAACATGATTAATGAAACCAGCTACAATGGCTTTCCTGTCATAATGTCAAAGGAATCTCAGAGATTAGTGGGATTTGCCCTCAGAAGAGACCTGACAATTGCAATAGGTACCCTTTTTAAATACATAAACACATATAGACATCTAAATCTATTGATAACTAGATATCTTGGTAGCTAGATAATAAATACAGATTTCTGGAAGGAAAGGAATAAAACTTAATTGGTTGGATTTATGGGGGCAAGGTGTGTATTTTAATGTCCCTTGGAATCTTCTGTTCTTTAGGAAAAGAAATTATGCTTCCTTGGCTTGTTTTCTGCTGAATATAGTTTTATCTTCTGATTTGGCATTGCTATCAGAGACTGGGGTCAGATTCTTTCTTATCCCACTCAGATAAGCAGTTGCTGTTATTTATAATAGCAAGTGCCAGGGCATTCAGCTAAATACACCTTTTATCTATTGGAATAATAGATTTGTATGCAAGTTTTGAAAATTCCGTCCTCTTAAGTCTTTTTCTTGTCAGATTCTTTGGATTTAAATTTATAATATTAACTTGTGCTATCTAAAGTGAAAAAATCAGTGAGATTGTATTTTTGGTCAAATGCCAGGTTGAAAAAGTAAGTCCTATTTTATGCCAACATTCCTGAAAATGTAGTTGAAAGGCATTAACCATACTATATTATTTTTTGGAGATAAACTTTTTCTGAAGAAAAAGTACCTGTGTTCCTCTAAAATCCTTTTTCTCCCTCATGTTATAGTCTTAGACTATTCATGAGGCTCAATAAAACATTTAACTTTTTTTTACATCATCTGACTTCTTTCCTCCCAACCCTCAAAGATGATAGAGATACCTTCATTGAGTCATTGCTTTGCTGCTCCTCAGTTTTTAGTAATGTACCCTGAATTGAAAATGTCAAACTTTTGACCTGCCTCGAATGTCATTCCTGTGATCCCATCATCTCCCTTCCAGCTCATCTCTTTGGTCACTGCAAAAGGATTGTGAAATATTTCAATTATTCTGCATTTAGAAGAGGGGAGACTAGATTGTGTAAAGGAGGATAACAAAATCAAATTGGAAAATTTCCACTTCTGAGAGCTAGTAAAGCAAAAGAAAAGAAAAAAAGTCTAGAGAGAATGACATGTTCCATTTAGGGTAAGGGTACAACTTTAGAAGATCAGCTATTTTATCATTCCAAGTTTTGCTTTAGGTAATAGAATAATACTTGTCCAAATGGGCAAAGTGTGTAGTTAGACTTGACTGTGCCCAAATTTCTAAGCCATTGCCATCACCAGACATCAGAGGAATTCCATTGTTTAGATTCCCATTCTTTTCATTTTAATAGTAGCCCATCATAAAAAGACAGTGATCAGAATTTTTGGAGTTTACATAGAATTTTAAAGAAAACAGGCCGGTTTTGAAGAGAGAAAGGAGAAAGTGGTAAAGAATTATATTCTCACTGATTTTATAGATTATTTAAAAATTTTTGTTACTGTCTTAAGAAATAGAATATTTGGGTAACAGTAATTTTGGATTAAGAGGGTTGGAGTATTTCAGATATGTGAGATACATCATAAGGAATGTTAGTCATATGATCCCTCCTTGAACACACTTTGAATATTTATTCACATATATTTGTAAAGTTTTTTATTTTTTTTATTTTTATTTTTTTTTAGATTTTTTTTTTTTTATTTATACATACAAGCTGGGGTACAAGCCAGAGCTGTGGGGCGGCGAGAGGGTTCACCAGAGACAGAGCGGGTAGCAGAACAGGCAGATCAGAAATACACTGCTGAGGGGAGCAGCGGGCGAGGCAGGAGAGGTCTGCCGCACCATGTGGGATTCTCCCCGGCCAGGCGTTGAACTCGCGTCGCCGCTGCCGACAGCTCCACAGCGCAGCGCTTAACCGCTGCGCCACCGGGGAGGCCCCTGTAAAGTTTGTTTTTAAATGGAAAAAATAGAACTGTGCAGTAGGTTTTGTGTGTGTCTATATGAAATACAATATGTAATTACATTTATATAAATACTTTATTGAAGGACAAAAATGTGAACTTTATCCTAGGGTGGGAAAATTTAAGATTTTAAAAAGTTTTCTACAAATTTATTTATAAACTCTGCCTATTTATGTTACTTCTTTAAACTTGTTTTTTTTAAGTATAGATTTACATGGTTGAAAGTCAAGATTAAAAGAATGTAGTAAGAAGCATATCTACCCCATGACTTCATAGTCACAAGTTTAACTCTTAGGCAGCCATCTCCTTGGTTTCTTATGTATTCTGTAGATATTATTTTATGATTATGTAAGTACATCTCTAGATTATTTTTCCTCTTTTTAAGCATTATGTTATCTATTACATACTGTTCTTTATCTTGTTTTTTTCATTGAACAGTGTTTTCTTGAACATCTTCCCTTGTCAGTGTGTAGTTTCCTCATTCTGTGTTCTTATAGTTACACATTATTCCATTTAGTAGATGTGCCATGGGCTATGTCATGATTTTTTAAAATAATTAAAATTTTTTTTTAATTAAGTACCAATTTTTTATACCCTTAATTTTTTTTGACAGCATCAAATTTCTCTCTTCATGAGTGGTCATCTTAGCTTTCTCACTCCAAAAGCACACCCGTAGTCCGTTGTGCTCACCCCCATTATCCCCCAGATTCACACCTCCCTACAACATGATTTTTGAAATCACTTCTCCATGCCTGGACATTTAGGTTTTTTCCAGTCTTTTGCTGTTATTAAAATTGCTGCCTCCTGTATTTGATATTTTTTATTTTATGTTTTGCCTGTGTACAAATGTAGGTAAATTACTAGAAATGAACTTACTGGATCAGAGAATGCATGTGTACTTTTCTAAGATATTTTCAAACTGCGCTAAGTAGAGGGTGTGCTATATACTCCCAACTAGCAGTGAACTATGCCCCACTAACAGTTTACTATGTGAAAGTGTGGTCTTGCTTTAGAGACATTTCCTCTGCATTTTAGGTGGGGCTGAATGTTTTAGAGATTTGTTTAAAGTGAATCAACCACATTTCATAGTTAGTGTGAGTGGAATTGTTTTTCCTAGTTTTGACCTTAAGGTATAAAAGTATACTTTTCCATTTCTATGTATTTAATAAGAGCTCTAAGTTGTGCAAGGGATTCTTAAGGTATGAAAACCTGAATATCATCAACATATTGAACACAATTAGAATGATGTGTAGTGTAGTGACAGGTTTCCCTCACTGTGCTTTTCTCCTGCTCCCATAAGATCTTTTGTTCATAATAAAGCTTTAGCTTATATACCTAGGAGAACCAACTTGCTGATGTTTTCCCCTCTCAAAGCAATATTATCAATTGTAGATCTTAAAATAGAGTTTATTATATGAACAGCATGTAAATGAACCAACCTTTTGTTAATGTCTTTGTCTTTCTCACCTGCTTCACTGCACGTAACTCCCTCAAATTTCTTCTAGTTTGCTGTAAAAGACATTTTGTCTTTCTGTATGATTGACTATTATTTCATTGTGTGGAATACCTTTCTTTAAATGAATTTTGAGAAGTAAGCCCTTGAGTATATTAGCAAGATTTTTCTTTAAAAATAATAATAACAAAACAAAAATAATACTAAAAATAAACAAAAAATACAGGGGAAAAACAAGACATAAAATTCATATTTACTCTTGGAAATTCTGTGTTAGAAGAGAGCCATTTTCTTTCTCCTGGAAGTGTAACTGTCTCTGTGTAGACACACACACACAAATGTCTTGAGTCATTTCAGAAAATGAAAACCGTGATGTTGTTTTCTGCTTCAAAAACCTTTGAATGAATGGCATTCAAAACAATTTTAAAAATCCAGAAAACCAAATCTAGCAGATGTCCTGGCACTTAGTAAATGTTCCATAAATAATGCTTGTTAAAATAGTTACTATATTCATGTAAATTAAGTGTTATTCTTAAAATGACAAATTTAAGCCAGAGAGGCTGGATGTTCACTAGCCTTGTGCCTAGAAGGACCATTCCAGTAAATAAATCAACTTTTTTAAAACAATTGGAAGTTTTTTGGTCATTGTTTTGTCATTGTTTATTTAAATAATCTCAGTATATTTCCCTTGATGACATGATGTTTTTTATTTTATGGGATATTTAAGATTGATTGGTGTTAGTTTTAACTCAGAATGTCTTGTCATACATATGTGCTATCAGTGTGTACACTCCTCTATTCAATTGTCCAACACCAGTCATTAGCTAGGTGCTTCTATAGACTTGAAGCAGTTTACCAAGCATTTTTCAAAAGTCACTTATGTCATTTGTTAATGGACTTTCTTCTTTTCCATGCCTCTATCATGCTTTTAAGGTGGTTTAGTAAGAACTAACCACTAGGATGTGGTTACTTGAATGTGTTACAGCACAATTAAATAAGGCTTTAGTGGTCTGGAGTAAACAAGCATTGCAATGTCTGTTTATGAGCAGTAATAGATGCTTCTTAATTTAGAACTGATATTTATTATTTTGAGTTGGATTTTTGTTGCAAAGTGGATGTTTGATGTAAAAAAATAACTTTTTGTGCATACAGTTTTGAATACACTCAACTCAAAACAGAACCATAACGCTGAATGACTTTTATTTTTGTACTCTCCATTTCATGGTTTCCTTCTCATTCTTGTGGTTGCTCTTCTTCCTCTTCAGTTTTATGTTTCTTTGCCACTTCTTGTCTTAGCGAAGTGGATGTGGAGTTAGGCAGAAGGACAGGAGGACAGCACACTGGAGAGAAAGAAATGAACAGAGCGTTTGTAAATAAAACATAAAAAATCAGTCTGTCCACTATGTGCATTATTACAGTTTTAACTTACCTGTAATGCTCATTACTGTGTAGAAAATTAAACCGTAGCATTAGTAAAGAGAAAGTTCTAGCTGAGGGGCAGAGCGCACAACCTAGGCAAAGCTAGGGTGAACTTTCTTTAGTCCTACCTCCAGCTTAGGATAAGTGACATTTAGCTCTTTATTAGTGGCAAGCAGGCTCCATTCAGTGAAGGATTCCTGAATGAACTGCTCTCAGTAATTCGTACAGGTTTTAAAATTCCTTATTCCACATATGCTTTCTTGTTCCCCTGAGTTTGGAAACAACTTCCACCTCAATGGAAAAAAACTGTATCATGATTTAATTATATAAAAATATTTTATTTAGATGAAAGTGATTTGTTACTGGTGGATTATAATTCTGTGAAATAGAAGAAATTGCTGTGGGACTCTTCAACTGACTCCTTTATGGTTAAAATGAGGGAAAATAAGAAGGGATGAAAAAATCATAGTTATTTTTTCAAATCTCTGAGTTAAGCAGGTTCCCTTAAAACAAAATCTACCTTTTCAAACAAACTGTTCTTTATTTCTTTTCAGAAAGTGCCAGAAAAAAACAGGAAGGCATTGTGGGCAGTTCTCGTGTGTGTTTTGCACAGCATACCCCGTCTCTTCCGGCAGAAAGTCCTCGGCCATTGAAACTTCGAAGCATTCTTGACATGAGCCCTTTTACAGTGACAGATCATACCCCAATGGAGATTGTGGTGGATATTTTCCGAAAACTGGGTCTGAGGCAGTGCCTTGTAACTCACAACGGGTAAGTTTGGTTCAAGAAATCAGTCCAATTATCAGAATCGATGTTCCTTTTTAGTGGAATCCATATGCAGTTGTGAGGGGAGAGTGTAAGTCAGCTCTCCAGTAGGAAAGTCTCTCTTTCAGTATAACTGTAAATTCGGGATCAGTGGCTCAGATTCACACTTAACAAAATAAGAGAATGTCAACTGTCAGCTCTTTGCCACAGTGCAAATTGATGTTTGTCAAGAACACTTAAATGTTGGCAAAGAGGTGCTAGAACCTCCCTAATGTGTATGCTCAGCATTTTCATTCTTGGAGGGATAGTACTCGTGTTCTGCACAAACCTGTTTTGGTTTTTTGGTATTTCATTTGTAGAATATAATAGTTCAGTAATAACTTTCTATTTTTCTTACTTTTTACTGTTTCAATCATTATTTGATTTACCATGTAGTAAGGGAAAAAATATATATAGTTAAGTGAAATTTAAAATAGCTAAAAACCTCCTTTGCCGAATGCCTTGTATCCTCTTTTCTATTTTCTTTACCCACAAAACTTCTCATGTAAACTTCTCAAGACGAACACCCATGTGTTTAAAATGTATAAATTAATTTTTCTGTCTTTTACACCTCAGCTGTGTTTCTCCAGAATAGGGATATAGAAAACGATTGTTTTGCAGATGTCAGAGGGAATGTGGAGACATTGCATAGTACGCCTCATCAACATACTTGGTGGGATTCTATTTCCACTGCTCCCCTCGCTTCCTGTACCAGGGGCCTGTTGCCCCATCCACTCTTTTTGGTGCTCTTTATTTCCTTATATTGCTGCTCTTAGTTGAAATGCTTAAGAACGTCGTTTTATCTGAAGGTGGATAACAAAGGCTAGAGACGGGAAGCAGCGGTCTGGATTATGCGTGAATTGCACGGTAGCCCTCCACAGTGTGAAGCAGGCTGAAATACTACACAGAGAATCACAGCAGGCGTTTTTTTTTTTTTTTTTTAAGTCTGTAGAAAACATATGGGTGACAGAACACATGACCCTGTCTAGAGAAAGGAAGAAGAAACAAAAGGAAGGAAATTTGTTTATAGCACACCTTCTTCGTGTTTCTCCTTTAACTTTGCCAATACTTCCACAAAGTAGCTCTACAGATGGAATATTGCAGCTGAAACAAGTGTAATAATTGACCCAGTCACATGGTAGCAAATCTTAGAATCAAATCTTTGCAATTTAAAAACTCTGATCTCTTGTTTCTCTCTTACACTGTAGCTGACAGATGGGATATAATTTTTTTCTTTGTGATTTCTTAAACCACTGCTATTTTCTTGTGTTGGGCTAGGAATAGAAATATAAAGCCTAGAGCTTTGGATCCTTGTTTAGAGTTTTCACTGTGCTGGGCTATTAAAATAACTATATGATAGGAAATTTCATTAAAGGATAAAGCTCTTGAGGGCAGGGAGTTTGAAATTAATAAATATCACTGATTGGGTAAGAGATATATATAGTAAAATAACTTTTAATTTTTTTAATTAAATAAATAATGATACCAAACTTCATTATTTGAAAACTTAGTAAGTACGTGTTAAGTGAAGTAACATTCCTAAAGCTTTACTGGTTCTAGGTCCTTCTGTTATAAATAACTGAATTGGAAACTTGCCTGAGTTGTTAGAAACTTTTACTTGCTTTGAGTTGTTTTCTTTTTTTTTTTTTAAAGATTTATTTTTTATTTATACATACAAGCTGGGGTACAGGCCAGAGGCGTGGGGCGGCGAGAGGGCTCACCAGAGACAGAGCGGGGAGCAGAACAGGCAGATCAGAAATACACTGCTGAGGGGAGCAGCAGGTGAGGCAGGAGAGGTCTGCCACACCATGTGGGATTCTCCCCAGCCAGGCGTCGAACTTGTGTCGCCGCTGCCGACAGCTCCACAGCGCAGCACTTAACCGCTGCGCCACCGGGGAGGCCCTGCTTTGAGTTGTTTTCTATGCCTGGCATGGTTTGTCCTTTTATGTACCAATAAATGTTGCTCTCTAGTCATGATTAACTCTGATCACAAGGCTTTGTGGGTTAATTGCCATATTTTACTTTGTTGATTAATCTCAGGTTTTTGACAGCACAGATTTTAGAAAGGGAAATATTTAAAAGAAAGTGTATAAATGAGGGAAGGGCCAGTAGCTGAAATCTTAACCTGATGCTGCCAGTTTATAAAGAAAGCTCGGGGAGGGAATGGCTTTTTTCTTAAGTAATCTGTTTAATTGCCTTGATTATATTTTTCTTCTATTCTCCAAGGAAAATAGATTGATATTTACATAAAGGAAAGATATCATTTAGGGTGGTGGCTCTTGAAACTGTATTTTCATTGAAATATGTAAGTAAATAGAGTGCCTTATTCTCACTTAAATTTAAATGCTTTAAACCAGGAAAATAAATCCTGTCTTCTGGTTCTTAGTGGAAAGTATAAAGTGGTAGATAATTATTAATATTTTTAGTTTATACTGAGCCTTTTAGAGGTGGAATAGAACTATTTGGGGGAAGATATACAATAAATCCAGAAACCTTAGATGCTTTGAGAAAAAGAATAGAGAGATGAGGGGTAGGTGTTTCTGTAAATTTTACAGATGTCAGTTAGTTATAGGTTTCCTACATTTTTATTAGACAGCAGAATTTTCAAAATCTTTTAGTCTTGGAGAAACTAGCAGGATGTTAATTGTCATTGTTCAAATTTTTTTTTATGACCATGTAAGTTTGCGTAGTATTGAGTTGAGTACAATTGACATTTCTTTACTGTGGAACTTCTCAGAACTTAGAAAATACTGATGTTATTTGAATCTCAGATGGGTAATAGGAAGCATAGTTTTCCAACCTTATTTGAATATGTATTCCTTTTCCTGATGGAGGAAAAGAGGTAGAAAAACTCTGATGGAGAAAAGGGACTGATGTTTCTTAGGACATACTTTGGGAAGATGCTGGGTTCTGCCCTTTAACTCTTTCATCATTACCTGTTAGTTCAAAAGGAAACAGCAAATTATTCTAGATATGGTCACATTTTGCAGTGATTTTCCTTGAACTTCCTGAAATTAATAGAAGCCGAACTGAATGTTACCTTTTCTCAAATAACTAACTAATGAGTTCACATACATGTTTCCTCTTTTTTTTTTTTATGGCTATTGCATTGTAAATATAGATTACTTTGTAAATCTCTAAATTTACCACTTGATCCTTAATAAATTTTCAACTTTCCTCACTGTCCCCCTATAGCTTACTAATAGAGATGTTAACTGAAATTAATCATCATATGTAATTAGCTGGAAAAACATGAGTAAGAATTTAAATGGAATTATTTTATGTATTTAATTGCCAAGATTTTCACATATCCTGACTCGAAACATAAATTCAAGAATACTGATGATTTTTCACAACTTTTAAATGTTTTTAGTCAAATAAGAACATCTACTGAATTACAACTTATTTTATATAGTGCAGTTTCTGAGCTATTTTAGAGGGTTAGCTTATTTCCATGCTCTGAGAACTTTTGATCTTTATTCTTAAGGATTCCATTGTGTTTTTAAAATAAGAAAATATTACCAGAGAATCTGTTTCTGCTTACCCACCCTTTCCTAGGCATCATTTATGTTTTGATTGCCACATCTGTAGAACAGGTTACTTTGAGTAAGTGAGTCCCCTGGTGACAGTGGCATTCTTCCAGCAGCCAGAATGTTCAAATGAGGTTTAGCAGTTATGTTGGCTTTACCAGATCACCAGGGAAATGTCTAGTTGCCCTGAAAAGCATTCTGGATCGGCTTCTATTTCCAGTTTTCTTAAACTTTTTATGGTTTTTTACACTCACTGCCTATATTGCTACTGCTACATATTGCAGTTGAGTTTATTGACCTTCATTATAAAAACCAGTAACCAGAATTTTAATATTTAAATCAGTCCAGTTATCTTCAGTATCATGAGAATTTATGTCCATCATCTTTTGAAGTGATAATGATGTTTACTGAGATGTAATCATTATTCAGAGATAATGCATAAAAAGTCATTTTGATTCCCTGATGTAAACACATCTTATTATCTTATTTTAAGAGTTGGAATGCATCACTTCTTGGAAATTAGGGGTTGTTTCTGTAACAGGGTGGTTTGGGGTTCTGGGGTGCCCCCTCTCTTTGCCCTGTAACATTTCTTTTGATCAGCATTACTTTGTACACATTACCTTTAACTGTAATTCCAAAGAATTAGAAAAAATATAAGAGATTTCTTAAGTCTCCTCATAGATAGTAAAGGGTATACCATCTTCTACTTTTTCATCATTGAGATAGATCCAAATCATAGGTGCTGCACTGTGAGCTTTTAGAAATAAGAAAATTATTTTTTTTTTAAGAAAAGAACAATGGAAAAGGAAACTAAATTTCAAAAGGTCTATAGCTATGTATTGCTATTAAGTTCCTTTTATACTTTGTAGTCATCTTCATTGTGAACTTTCGCAGTTTTCACTTTTAACTTAAAAAGGAAAACAACCCACCAGTATTTTAAAATAGTATCATGTAACTGGAAGTCAGTAGAATTTATTATGCAAATGGATGTGGGGTTTAAAATCATTTTTGTTTTTATTGTTTTAAATATCATTAAAAGCATTCTTATGTTCATGTTTTTAGTTTTCTCTCATTCTTTATCATTATGATTGGAACCTTTTTTAATTTAATTTCTCACACAGTTATTAGCATAACATGATCTGTTTCAGGATTGTCTTGGGGATCATCACAAAGAAGAACATATTAGAACATCTCGAGCAACTAAAGCAGCACGTCGAACCCTTGGTGATTAGATATATCAGATCTCCTCATTAGACACCTTAGAAGTCAGGAAGCATGAAACTTGTGAACTGTTCAGTTCTTTCTTGCCCAGATACCTGCTGAACAACAAAAAAAATCCTACACGCTGCCAATTACATTTGTATCATAAAATGTCTTTAAGATAAATTTAGATATGTATAAAATTCTATTCATAGAAAGTAAGTAAAATTTAACATCTCTCAGAAAAATCATTAGTTGCAATATAAGAGCTGTAAACAGTTTGGTAGTTGAATGAATAAATACTGGCATTCTTAAAGTAAACACAACATTGTCTATCTTAGTGGATATACCATTCTCAGGAGATACCAGCCTCACTGGTTATAAATGCCTGCTCCCACCCCAAACCCTTTGTCTTTTTTGTTTCCTAATCTTGTGGTAGTCTTGTGGTAAATGTAAGCTCAAAGATGATTTTAATCAAGCTTAGCAATGTTAGAATTGCTGACAGTTGGATGGATTTTTTCTAGGCACACTAACTATAGCATAATGTGTATATACTTGTGATCATAGCATTTGTTCTTTTTCTCCTATACACTGCATACCTTCAAAGTCAAGAATACGTGTCCTGCCATTTCACTAGTGAATTGTACCTAGATTGTATGTGTATCCCTTTTATATGATGTTTCTAAAATACTATAAACAGAGGTCAGTGTCAAATGCATTTGTTTTTAACTGGCTTTATGTCCCAGTGGTTTCATGAATAAAGATAAATTTTGAATTATCTTACCGTATAACCTAAAATTGTCTGACATTAGCAATTAATACCTGAAATTAATTTGCCCTGCACTTGTCACACTAGATAAAACCTGTCCCAATTTGCTTAAGTATGCAACTGAATATGTAATCCTGTTATTTGCTAATATTTCACAAGTGTTTCATGCATCCTTTAAAAAAAACAAACTACTAACAGAATAATAAGTAGCTACTCATTCATTCTGCTTCCTGCTTCACCTATAATAATCTTTTAAGACTGCTTTTTTGATTTTTCACTTATCTTTTAATGTTAAGCATTAACCACTAAGACTTTCATGAAAGCACTATATCTTAACTTTTTTTGCCAAAATCAAAAAAGAAAACATTAATGTGTGTAGTGGAAACTTGGGTTGTCTTATAGATTTATATTTTTGGGTTCTTAAGTTTGGTATTGAAGTTTTGTGTTGAGCATTTTAATATGCATCTTATTTCAATTATATGTGCCTTCCTGAAGATACTGCATACAACTGGGCAATTCTTAAATTTTTTTTTAGAGTTTATTTTGGTTTAAAAAAAGGGGGATATTCAGGGAATTTGGTCATTTGACATTTATTGCTGTTTTGATGTGATGGGAATGAACTTCTCAGATGGAATTGGTATCATTTCTTATTCATACATCCACTTTTTGTTACCTTTTTGTTGGCATACATTAATCAAAATAGCTCTACTTCAATGCAGCATGCCCTCAGAGTCTCAACAGAAAGGCTATTGTACTATTAGTGACCATAATACTTTTTATATCAAAGGATGGTTGCTGGATAATTTAATTATCTTTACCAATAAAATATTTTTTGAAACTAAAAATCAGACTGCTTGCTTTGCTCTACTCCTGTCAACAAAAAGAATTTAGTGATAGATAGCCTCCTTTTTCTTTTCCTTTTTAATAGCAGTCTTCTGTTTATCCCTTTCAGACGCCTCCTTGGCATTATAACAAAGAAAGATATCCTCCGTCACATGGCCCAGACGGCAAACCAAGACCCCGCTTCAATAATGTTCAACTGAATCCCATAGATGAGGAGAGAGAGGAAGCAGAAGAGGAAGTTCATTTGTTGAATAGCACAACTCTTTAACCTGAGGGAGTGAGTCGTCTTTTTTTTCTCCTAAAAAAAAAAAGGAATTACAAAAGCCGGGCTTTTACATCATGGTTTGCAAATAATGCTGGTGGAGTGGAGTTGTTGGGGAGGGAAAGGAGAGAGAAAAGGAAAATGAGTGAGGAAATTTCCCCATCTAACTGAGAGCAGCAAGTCAACTCCTGTTCTGCACTGGATGCATTCAGCCGAGGATGTGCCGTGATAGTGCAGGCTTGCGCCTCGAGAGAGGACAGCAGCGCCTGCCCGCCCGCCCGCCTGCTCGGGAGCACCTGGCCTGTTACTCCAGCTCCGCACAGGGGCGCTGTCAGTCCCCATTTCTGGAGGGATTACTTTGAATTGAGCCATCTTTAAGACTGCAAGGTCTTGCCCTTTTTTTTAATCAAAACTGTTCTGTTGAATTCATAAAGTGTAGAGTAAAGCATCACCTTTCTACATTCCAAAAGAGCTTTTATTTCTCTCTCTCTCTCTCTCTTGAGCTGTAACAAAGCCTCTTTAAATTGGTGTACCCTTTTGAAGCAGTCCTTTCTCATATTGAGATGTACTGTGATTTTACTGAGGTTCCATCACAAGAAGGGAGTGTTTCTTGTGCCATTAACCATGTAGTTTATTCCATCACCAAATGCTTGGAGCAGTGACATGCACCACAACAAAGGCTGAGCAAACAGGTAAAATCCTGAACAAAGCATCAGCGAAGAAATCTCTCAGGTGTGTGCTGTGTGGTTCAGAATCAATGATGAAACTTGACTTGTAAGGATAAACAGTTTTCTTTTTGTTTTTTTTTCCCCCTCAGACTTTATGGATAATGTGATCTTGTCTTACACAAATTCTGTATTTCTAAAACTATTATGATATACAAGTGCTGTTTAGCATAAGGAAACAAAAATGCTGCTTTGACAGGAAAGAAGGAAGTATTCTGTTTAGCTGTATCTGGTATTAATTGCATGTTTTAAACACTGGAATTTTTTTTCTTGATGTTAAATCAGTCATTTTTTTTCTTTCCTCAAGATATTTCACTGCTGACACTGAAGAAGATATGTAATTCATAACTTGCACTAAATGTATATTTCTTTTCTTAAAAATTTACCATTCTTATTTATATTTTTATGGATTAAAATTTATAAAATACAGATCAGTTAATATCGCACAAATAATTTTACCTTTTTAATGTGATTTTTTATAGACTAATTCAAACTTACAAATATGGAGATATGAACAAAGTTTACAATGGGAACAAGAGTTTAAATGGAGGTCGTGGTTATTTCTCTATGATCCAATGTGTACATAAACCTTTTTCAAATATTTCACTGCCATCCCCTGGATTATGTCTTCTGACCTGTCCATTTTGACTCATTAACTGGAAAGTTAAAATACTGTAAGTCACTTTGCAGATTAAAACCAAACGCTAGTGGTTTTGTTTTGTTTTTTAAAATCAAGCAATTGCAAAGGTAGCGGTTACAGTTTTAATCAAAACATAACCTTTAATCTTTTGGGTAGTCACATCCATAACTGTTCAATGATGTTTTGAATATTCATGGTGTATATTTTGCAGGATGAATTGAAATAATTGAGGTATGTTTGGAAGTTTTGATTTTGGAAATGTCTGTCATAATTAATTGTGGTCTTAATTCACAGTTGGCAAAGGCAATTTTCTTGAAGGACTGGCCTAAATATTCTGCGATTCTGCATTTTTGGTAGGGAAATGAATTTTTGCAGACAGACATATTCTGAAACATAACAGGCAGTGCACCATTTTTACATTTTGGAAGTGACTCTTCTAATTCTTAATAATATATCTGTAAAATCTTGAAGATCACATAAGATCTGTAAGATCGTGACGATCTATAAGATCATGAAGCCATATTAGAATGACAATTGAAAGTTGATTAAAAGTTTAGGAATTTCATTGGATATTTTTTGTTGTGCTATCTACTTGAAATTAGTATTTTTTTCCTAGTTGCTTCCTCCCTTTGGCAGACTTCAAATTTTCTTAAGGACTCATTCAAAGTTCATTTGGCCATTTAGGATGAAATCATTTCTAAGTGATAGCTCTGTATATCTTACTTCTGACATGTCCTAAGTGTATTTGCAGCATGAAAGGCAATGCTAGGGCATGAGCTTCTCGGCATTGGCTGTTGAATAACTTAATTGCTTGTCCTGAGTTACAAGCCTTCAGAGAAGAAACTGGTTTCTTTGCAGACAGTGTCATCCTTTAAACTTCACAGAGATTTTATTTTCCACGTTTCCTTTTGATTTCAGGTCCTCTGTTCATTGCCCATCCTGCTACAGATACTAACATTTCAGGGTGGATATTCAAGGTGGATAATAATTTTCTTCTTGTATATTTCTTTCCCTGATATGTCTTATTGCTGAAATACAGGAAAAGTGCCGTCTTTCTAACGCACTCAGTAGTTTTCTTTGGTAATGCTCTGGTAATACTTTTCTTTTTGATATGTTGAGGTGTGTCTGCTTTTCAACCAAATGGTGAAATGGTAGAGACCATGAAATGTATATGCCTGATTGGCAAATTAACTGACCAGTATAATAAGTGGAGCGCCTCGTTGGCGTGCCCTTTTTGAGAAAGTATAATGAGGATGGGCAAGGGTGTCAGCATCTCTTCTTATTCATAATTGTTTCCAGCTTTGGTCCATGAAGAATGCTTAGTTTGTTAATCTGTGATGTTGCCTAGAGCTGTATTTATCTGTTTTTATTTATACCAGTGTAGTAAAGCTGCATATCATTACAGTAAAGATGATTACTGTGGTGAGTTAATCAGAAAATTATTAAAATCTATATGACAATGTGTGGTTTGACCTTTAATTATATCTGTAATAGTCCTCCACTTTTATTGCTGCTCTATGCAGTGTGGGCCAATATGCCTGGCATGCAAACTTGAAGGGGGGGTGATATAAGTACCGGTTCTCTCATGTTACAAAGCCATATCTGTCCTTTGCAAGCAAAGGTAGATGCTGTGTTGAACAGCAGGGTAGGTAAACAACTTGCAATATACAGAGCTCCCATTTGTCAGTGAAAGTTTTGCAGGAAGTTTGCAGGTTTGCAGGAAGATTTCACTCAATTTATGTTCAAAAACATAATTTATTTAAAGAGAAAAATTAATTTGCATGAAGGAAAACTTGTAAATGTGTCTTTAAAATCCCTGTATTTAAAAATTACATATTTAAAAAAAATTACCTTGAAAATTTGCTACTTAAAACTGTCTAAAAGGAGGTGGTAACATGTGAATTATTAAAAGGTTTCAATGGTCTTCAAATATCAAAGTTTCAGTAAAGAGAAAAACACTTTACTAGAATGCCCAAGGTAGATCTTTTTATCATTGGTTTCAGTTGAATGAAACAGTCATCAAACACGTACTGTGTGTCAAGACACTGTTCCGTATGTTCTTGAAGCTTACATTCCAGGAGGGAAAAAGACAGATGTATAGTTATGTCAGATGGTGATAAATATCAAAACTAATTAGTTCAGGAAAAAAGATTCTTGGTGATTCTCATGCCACATCAGGCAAAAATTCCCACACTGATGGAGAAAAATAAAGTGACTTAATGGAAGGGATGCTATTTTTTATAGTGATCAGTGGAAGCCTCTAGATGAGGTGACATTTGAGCAAAAACATAAAGAAAATGAGGGCATGATAAGTTTATCTGTGAAAAGAATGTTCCACAAAGAGGAAACGCTGTATGCAGGCATCCTGAGGTAAAATATGCCTGACTGGTTCAAGGAACACCAAGTAGGTCATTGGGAGGGGGAAATGGTATAAGATGAATGAAGAGGCTGGGGATGTGGATTTGGCTTTTCTTCTGAATAAAAGGGAAAGCCAGTGGAGGCAAGTGACATGATCTGACTTAACACGCTCTCTGTGGCTGTTGTGTTGGGGACAGACTACAAGAGGGTGGGAGCAGAAGGACTGAGCCAGTCAAGATAGGCTAGACCCTTGATATTTACTGAAGCTGGAGGAAGTGTTTAAAGTCGTTGGATAGACAGGATTTGTTAATGCAGTCAATGTGGAGTGTAAAGCATGTGTTAAAGGGTTTTGGCTGGAATCACTACAGAACAAGAAAATGGCCAGTTGACTGGGAAAGACTTCAGGAAGAGTACATTTAGGAGTGTGTGACTAGAGGAACTTTGGTTTTAAATGTACACTGCTTTTTAGACTTCTAAGAGGAGAAGCCAAGTTGGCAGTTGTACATATGAGACGAGTTCAGGAGAAAGGGCCAGCCTGCGAGATCTAAATATGGAAGGTATTCTGGGGTAGGATGAGGCATTGGCAGATTAGCTGCACAGAAAAGGACAATGAAGCATATGTAAGCTTTTATTTGGGGATTCAGCAAAAGAGGGAGTATCCAGTAGGAGAAGGCCGGGAGTACTGACATTAAGGGAATGTCAGCCCCTAAGTCAAATGAATAGTTTCAAGGAGGGTCAGTTGACAGGCATTGCTGATAAGGAAAATGAGGACTGAAAATTGGCCATGTGAGAACTGTCCAAAGAGGGAAAGCCTGGAGGTGGGAAGAAAATGAAGGCAGCTGTCGCGATGTCTACCCATACATTTTCAGAAAAGGGACGGGTGAGAGTGTTTTAAGATGTGGGGTATCATAGCATTTTCCTGGAAATGTCAAGGGGAGAAACTGATGATCTGAGGGGCAAGGTCCAAGGGGAGATGGGAACTTGGGCACATTAGTGGGATGTTACGCAACATTAATAGGAGAAAAGGCAGAGTGCACTGGGGAGTGGTAGTGTGGTGAGATTTTGTGGAAGTTACTTTTCTAGTTACTTGGTGAAATAAATGGGGTAGGGGGTGGAGCGGCAGTTGCATGTCTGAGGAAAGATGGAGAACTGATGGCAACAGCACAGCCAACTTGAGGTTTAAATGAGACCAGTTGTCATTTCTTTCTCCAGCCACCTGGTGAGCAGTAGCAGGAGTACACAGCTTTGTAACAGGCTTAAGGTTCTGATGTAAGTACAAGTAATGGGTAGGCGATGGAGGGGAAGATGTGTAGTAATATTAACACATTGTATGTGGGAAATGTATTTATACGTTTTACGTTGACTGGTAGTAGAGCACTAAGAAAAATAATTCAGTATATATTTTATAGTAAATCACAAAGTTTCATTGAAAAAAAATGTAAAACTATAAGTTATTGTAATTTTACTGAACGTTGCCATTTGTGCAAAAAATTAGCAAAAATGGCCCGCGCCACCTGTTAGCACTCGATAAAAACTACCTGCAAACAATGCGTTAATAATGGGGGAGGAGATGTATGGTGAGGTGAAGAGGGAAGCAAGACTATGAAGTGCATTTAGAATAGCGAAAAAAGGTCGTTGTCAGAGTAGCGATTCTTAGGGTATGATGGGGTTGAAAAATTGTTAAAAGGGTTTTAGAGGGAGAGAGATGAAAAGATGAGTGATGTTGGGTAACAGGATAATTGAGATTGGGGAGGAATTTCATTCTTGGTACTGACAGGTTCTCAGGTATAACTTTGGAGTTTGTGGCTGAAATGTGGCTCTGTTTAGATCAAGGGTCAATAAATTTTTTCTGGTAAGTGCCAGACAGTAGGTATTTTAGGTATTGTGGGCCACACAATCTTTACAATTACTTAATTTTGCCCTTGTAGCTACGTATAATATGTAAATGGGTATGTTTTACAAAAACGAGGAGCGGGCCAGATTTGGCCCTAGTTTGCTGCCCTTAGTCTACCCCACTGAGTAAACTGCGAAGTTCAGGGTATTGGAAAGAGCTGCAGATACTGAAAGTATTATGACAGAAGTAATTTACACAGAATGATGTTAAACCATAAGGTTTGAGCTAGTGCAAAGATGTCTGCCATTGCAGACATATAATTTATAGCATTATCCTAATACAGCTTTCATTATTTTGCTGGGTGTATCATTCTGTATGTTTGAGAGGTTCTATAGACGGGCATTAAGATCCTGAAAGTAAGCTTAGCTTAGTACGAGTTGGGTAATGATTTTGTTAGGTCCCCAATTAGGTAAAAATGCTACATTCACGGAAGAGTCTTAGGGACTTAAAAGGTGTTCTCAGAGAATAGCAGTAGACTGGAACCGCCTTTTGCCAGAGTGGCCAGGTCCTGGTCAGATATAGTACTCATAAGCTAGGTTTCAATTGACTGTGTGCTTTTCATGAAGGAAAAAGGAAAGGAAGGAAGGCTTGGTATTTTGTAAGGAGCTTGCTCTTTAGTGAAAAATGTTCAATTGTTGGAAGATCACTACTTCCTGAAACAACTTACTGACCAATTAACACAACTGGTTGGCTTTGAGACTGGAAATTCATGTTTGTTAACCCCTAATAGTATCATGACTGCCATATTCTTGGCAGCACTGGTGTCCAAATTCTGTCTTGGCTCTGGTATGTCTTGGCTCTCAGCATTTTAAAGATACACATTCATACTATGTTTATGTAAAGAGCTTTTTTGGCTCCCTTTAATTTGTTCCTTGATAAGAAGTCCTATTAGAATTTTTATTACTGATCGCAGGAAGGCACTGAAAAAAAAAATCTTAGAAACCGTACAATTCAGACAGTTGGATCAAATAAGCTGCTTGTGAGAGTTCAGGAGTCATCTCAAGGGACTGTCAAAATGTAGTTCAGCAGGTCTGGGTCAGCTCTGGGGGCGAGTGCGGGACACTCGCATGTCTGTAAGTTTCCTTCCCCCTGTCCTCCCACCCAGAAATCCAATCCTTAAAGTTACAGTTTTTATCAATTTAAGTCTCAGGAAAAATAAATTCTTTGTTGCCTTATGTTAAATTTTGAGACAGGACCCCTGGGAACTATTAAAGGCTTTAGGCAGTGACTTTCTGTGACAAGTTAAAGAGTATGACTTTGATTGTCTTCCAGAGTGTGATGGCATCTTCATACAGAGGTTTTGACTGCCATTTACAGCATTTGAAAAGAGAAAACTAGACCAGAAGGGCCTTATAGAAGTTTTTAGTAAATGTTTCCAATTTATTTTTTGTAGTCTTTAAAAACAAAACAAAAATCACAAGTTCAACACTAATGCTTTAAGACACTGTACACCAAAGCAAGACCGCTCTCACTCAGGCTGCAAGCTGGTCTATGTTCTCTTTACTTCTGTTTGCCAGATGATCTTCAATAATTTCTGCAAAGAGATTCCTTTTCAACAGATTATAGGCAAGCGGTAAAAGCTGGCCAGCAACTTTATGAAAATACTGAAAAATAAAAATACAACATTAAGCACAGAATATAAGATACCTTAGTAAGTAAAGTATATTGAAAAAGCATTTGCCTAACAAAACATGTCTCCAAATCATTTTAGTGACTTTCTCAATTGATTAGAAAGTGAATTTTGAGACAAGCACCTGACATTCTAAGAAGCAACCTTGTAGTTGTAAAAGATAAATGGCATATCTTGAAGAAAATTCAGAAATTAAAACTTATACTTCCCTATTTCCTTAGATAAGGTTTATCAACATTTTTGCCCCAAATTATATACTCAGATGCTTCTTCCTACTTTTCAGTGTATCCACACCAGTTAAGATTTTGATGCTGTAGAGTAAATACATGGAATGTGATGAATATTCCCCTTTATTTTCAATTTCAAATTCCTTCTCTTCCCTCTCCCCACTCAACCATATGACATCCCTCCATCCATTAAGTCGCTGCCTTGGGTTTATCAAATGATTTCAAGACTCTTGCTATTACATATACATGAGCAGAAAAACTGGCAGTGCTTTTGTTGCTGCTAAAGACTGAGTAGCACTTACTCGGTGGTAAGTACTGTGCTGAGCCTTTTCATTTATTCTTACATATTATTTAGTTCTCACAAACATCACATTGCCTAGTAAGCTAGTCCACATTTTATGGCTCTGTTTACAACTGAGTCCCTCCTGGCAGGCCAGTGACTCATTCTGGCTATTACACATTTTCATTATTTTAACTGGTAGCCATGTATGAGGTAGACAGAAAAAGGCAGTGATGTGGTTCAGTGCAGAGTTCTCAGAGAACATGCCTTGGACCATGGCACCAGCCTGACCTGGCAACTTGTCAGAAATGCAAATTCTCAGAATCCAGCCAAGAACTCAATCAAACAGGGGCAAAAGGGAGACAAGGGGGCACCATCTTATTTGAACAAACCCTCCAGCCAAGTGATCCTGATGAACACTCCAGTTAGAGCTGCTGATTTAGTCTGTGCTCCTCAAAGTATGGGATGCACAGCAGCCGCATTAGCACCTAGGAGCATGTCAGAAATGCTCAGTCTCGGGCCTTGTCCCAGGCCCAGAGAAACACCTGGCATTTTAACATCTCCAGGTGATTTGTATGCACTTTACAGTCTGGGAATTACTGAGTGACTGAACAGGCTGTATTGCAGAGCTGCATACACTAAGTATGTGTGTGCTGGAGAGAGGACTGGAGGGAGGAGGCTTGGAGTAGAGGAGGGAGGTGTGGTCGTGGGCAGGAGGTAGACTTTTTTACTCAGTGTGAACCATAACCAGAGGTCCGTTCCCTCTATGCACCTGGGCAAGATGGCTTACCTCTCTGTGCTTACGTGACATTGTAAATGAGGACTACAAAGGTTGTGCACATAAGCAGGTGTATCTTACAGATAGGGAGGCGGATTCAAGGATGCTGAAATAGTGGCCCAGTCTTACTCAGCTATAAATTGGGGGAAATGTGACTTAAAACCAGTTTTGCCCCGGAAACATGTTAGAGCCACTATACCTTTTTGACCCTGATGCAACTTCAGTTAACAGTACTGATTTAGCTGTTAAGTATGTTCTTCCTATTTCATGAGCAGACAGTAAATAATAGAATACATCTCGTATTATAAATTGAAAACAGTATTCTTCATCCAGAAATTTAAGCACAAGAACAAAGACCTCCTACCACCATAGAAAGAGAAATGGAGGCCTAGAAAAGGGAGGTGTACATTCGTACCCACATACCAACTAAAAGGCACATCCTTTATGTCTAGTAAGTAAATTCATTTTCATATAAACCTGATAAATAATCTTGGCTTTTCATCTGTGCCAGAATACAAGACAAATTTCAAATAATTTTAGGACAACTGATTAAAAGTCATTCCAAGAAGTTCATTTGAAACACAAGCTGAATCTAAATCCTACTCATGCTAGAACTTGGGGACATAAATGTGCACACACAAGTGCGGGGCGGGGGAAGGGCAGCAGGGGGTGAGAGAGGTCTGATAATGGCTGGGAGGTGGTTTTTTACTCACGTGTGAGCCATAACAAAAGAGGTCCATTCCCAACTCCAGCCCCATGCCATAATCACATTCATCGTTAGCAAACTGCACATAAGTCATCATTTCCTGAATGGGAGCAAAAGCTTTCAATCTCTCCTCATCACTTGGTGCCTCAGCAATAGTCTTGCAAATTTTCTTAAGGTCACCTGAAAGAAAATTATTTATAACCATCTGCAAAGGTAAAAAGACTGCCAGTTTTCCTCAAATAACTTTTTATACTCATAACTAATGCCATCTTGGTTGGCACTATATATTTTAATATCAATTATATATTTTCCTCCTCAAAATCTAAAGATGGCTTATCAAAAATTTCCTGTATTAGCGAAATACAACTTTGACATAGTGAGTAGATTTGATTTTTATACATAAGCATTTAAATATTTTCAGGGATCTGAGAACTATGGTCAAAATAGACCAACTCCTGTTTTGTTTTTTAGATTTATTTTTACATACAAGCTTGGGTGCAGGCCAGAGGCGTGGGGCGGCGAGAGGGTTCACCAGAGAGAGTGGGGAGCAGAACAGGCAGAGCGCCGGAAATAAACTGCCGAGTCCCATGTGGGACTCTCCCCAGCCAGGCATTGAACATGTGCCGCAGCTGCCGACAGCTCCACAGCTCTGCGCTTAACTCGTTGAGTCACCAGGGACCCCCTCCGCCCCTGTTTTTACCTGCCCTGTTTAAGAGTGTTTTTAAGTGGTTGGAAGGAAAGAAAACCAATGACAAGAGAGACCTCTGTAGCCCATCCCTGGGCTAATCCATGCACTGGATTTTGAGCTGGATTAAGTAAAAACAAATGAAAAATATAGCTATGTCAGAAGCAAGAAATCATTGGAGAATTAAACCCTTTATCAAAGTCAGGGAAGTATGGCCAGGGCAGAAGTGTCATTTGAGGCAGGATTAGAAGATTTCTAACATTTATCTAAATTTAAAAAACCACCGGTTGAAAACATTTCAGCATTTCAACACTTTACCACTTTCAGGACACCAGTGGGCATTAGGTCTCAGGGTGCACGAGAATGAAGGTCTAAATCGCAGCAAAGACCCTTTAAACTACCTCCTTGAGGATACGCCAGTCAGGGAAAGACTGAACATGACTCACACCAACAGTCTCCACTGTCTTGTTTCATTATCTTTTCTAGAAAAGAGGCTGCTCTCCTGGGGAATACATGATTGGTTAAAACACTAACAATGGTACAAGATTTTAAGTTCTATGTGATTCTGATACCAAAAATAGAAGGTATATGATTAGCAAGGGTGGTAAAGACATACTAGGGCTTGTCATCTGCTCTGTGATACCGTCTGAGGGATTCATCTGCGACCGCCACACAGAATGCATGCTTTATGTGACGCCACAGGACGGATTCTCTTTCCCAATGTGACAAATGACGTTTATCACTTATGGTCCCGAAAATAAATAGTAGTGACTTGTTTGTCAGGCTTAAACCTTTTAAATGATTTTATATAAACTTTGTGACCTTCCGGTGTCTTCAGAAAAAAAAAAAAATCAGTGCTGATCATTCTAAGGCCTATGTATAAGCCTACTTCTCAACAGAAGAAAACCTTGTTCCACATAGAGTAACATCTCTTCACATATGCACGCGTTTACATAAGATACACCTTACCATCTGTTTCAGGGAGCTCTCTGTACCCAACATCATTTTTATCTACTGGGACAACCAAGCCTGCACCATGAAAGGTCTTTGTCACGACCTAAATCAAACAAACAAACAAACAAAAAAACAACAAAATTTAATTAAGGTGAACAGCTAAAAACAAAAATATCCCTATCAAAGTATATACACCAACAATTCTGTGAAGATATAGTGATAGCATTTCAACAAATTGGGACTGCAAGGTAAAAGTTCGTTCCTGTAAATTAGCTAAAGTCAAGTAGTAGTTGAGATAACTAAGACAATGAAATCATAGACTTATTAATCATATCAGTCATTTGGAAGTCTGCATCCTGATTTATTAGGGAAGAACGCCTATTAATAGGAGGACCAGCTTCCCCCAAGGGCCGAGTGTCTTCTGGGTATAAATGACAGGAACTGAACCTGAAAGGAAGACAGCAGGAAGATGTGGTAGGATGGAATTCATCTCGTCCATCTGGCTAAATTCAGGCTCCCTATTTTTGCTTGGAAAACTGAGAGTTCTGTGTGTGACTTCCCCACAGTAGGGCAGTTTCTAGTTTTGTGGCGTCCTTTATGGAAGCAAGTGACTGAACCCATGAGCTTTCAAGTGCTGAACTTCAAGGACAGGCTCAACCACAACAGCCACCATGACGCTTCCTGTCTGTTTTTATTCGCACTAGTGGAACTATTCTTAGGTCTTAACACCCATTTCTTTATGTACTG
The DNA here is from genome assembly GCA_004024925.1 of Scalopus aquaticus. NCBI lineage: Eukaryota > Metazoa > Chordata > Mammalia > Eulipotyphla > Talpidae > Scalopus > Scalopus aquaticus. The sequence goes on from PVIJ01004634.1 coordinate 66,065, forward strand.
CCACAGAAATTCCTGAAAGAAAAGGACATGACCCCAAAATAAAGTCCTCTCACATCAGCCTCTGTATTTTAAAACATTTCATTCTAGAGTCCCCACTGTCTTGTTTCATTATCTTCTACTAAGCTACCAGAAGGGACAGAATATTCAGAAGAATTTTTCAGTCGCTCATCATTTGGGAAAAACATGAAGTCATACTCATTATACCAAAATAACTGTAGTTAAATTTCAGGATTTAATGTAATAATAAAACCATATTGATTTGACACACAAAAAACCAAGTGCAAAATGAAAACAAATTGATGAAAAATATCTGCAATATATGCATAAAATTAATAGAGATTAGGACCTTTAAACTACAAAGGAGTCTTAAGAAAAATGACTCTCACCAAATGAAAACACAAGAAAATACTAATTCTAACCTAAATAGACGGGCAAAGTTCAGACAATTCACCAAGGAAATACAGATGGCCGAAAGAGAAATATAAAAATATTTAATGTCTTTCATAATCAGAGAAATGCTACTTAAAACAATGAAGTAAAATTTTATACTTGCCAGACTGGAAAGGACGAAAAGCACTAGCAAGTATATGGGGGAAAAGAGAACTCCCAATGCTGTGGGAATGAAAACTCGTGACACGGTAGCTTCACAAGACTTGCCTTCTTCTCCACTAGTCACTGTGAGGGCTCCAGTTTTTTTTACATGTCAACATGTAGAGAATTTGTTATCTGTAACTAGTCTGTCTAGTTTGGGCAGGAGGCCAGGACAAACATACCTACGAAATATAAAACCCCACATCATTTCTAGTTATGGGGCAGAATTAAGCTAATCTACTCTGAAATTACAGTTAATGGCAGAAAAATAAAACAAGACTCTGAAGAAAAGTTTGCAACAGCTATTTCATCCATAACCCTTGTTCCAGTCTTTAGGACAAGTTAGGGATACATAATCAGGTGAGACCCTTCTAGTCATAAGGTGGGAGAGCTTCTATATGAAAAACAGAAAGGTAAAATAGTAACAAAATTTTGAAGTAATTAAGAAATTCCCTACTATAATGTTTCCTTTCATGTACATTGTTAGAAACTATTTCCGCCCTGAGGACTAAAAAGAGAATGCTAAGTAAGTTAAGTCCTGCAACTTCTCAGCATATCACCCCTGCAGCTGAGTTGAGATCAGAGAAGGAACCGAAGTCGAATTTTCAGTATGAACTTTTGTACTTAGCTACTAGTACTAGTTCATTCAGGAGTTGGCCTAAAACTTTCTAGATGAACCCAGCTACTGTAGAAAACATCGAGAGGCTGGAGAAGAGTGGGGTGTCCCCAGTCCACAGTAACAAATGTCTTTTCCCCTAGTTTAAGAACAAACTCCTACAGAATTTTCATTTACCCCAAAGCAGAATTCTTTCAGGCTTCCTATTAATGTATGAGTGAAAACCACAAGCGTCCAACACACAGAAGTATTTGCCACTTTACAAAATGCTCCATGCTTGCTGCAGGCACTAGGAGAGATGCAAAGGAAATGCTGATGGAATGAGGAAAAGGCTGCTTCTATACACATTCACTGGAGAAAAGGAAATCTTAATACACACTGTCTCTCAAAAGAAGGCCATGACGAAAGCCCTCTAAGGCAAACTAGAAAAACTGCCTCCCCAAACACCCCGCACTAAGTCAGCAGACTTTAGCTATTAAGAAAGGGAAATAAACATTGCCTGCAAAGTAGCTTCCACTCAGTTCTATGAAATGAGCTACTGATAAAACCAGATCAAAAGAATGGGAAAGACTTTCATGCGTTACGCAACCACAGCAGCAAGGCGGCATCACGTGCCTTGGCTCACCCCCCACCAGAGGCGGCTGAACTGCACCTCAGTGCTGCCCCCCTCTGGCTGGCAGGGACAGGGCAGCCCCCAGGGGCCTGAGGGGCGGCATCCACTTCTCACAGGACGCAACTGGAGAAGAGAAGGACCAGGTGCAGGTGGGAAGGGAGCAACAGAGAAGAAAAATCCCATTAAAAATAGCAAGAGAGACCGGCAGATGAAATCATACTTTCTTGTCTCTCTGTTTCATCTTCGTGGTTCTCTGTTCCAGTGAGTACCCCAGTTCTCTGGCTCCTTCGGTCAGCTTTTCATCTATGTTTTTCAAGAGACTCGTTTTCTTTTTATCCGCTACTTTAAGTTTTTTCATCAAAAACAATCTGAAAAAGAAGTCAAACCGCCATGATGCTGCAGGCCACCGGTAAGTACATGGACCTCCAGAAGTTAAGGGAGCTAAATTAAAAACATCAAATTCCATGCAAGACTGTGACTGCAGAGGAATGACCCACAGTTCTCTTAGAACCCCTACAACACTTCCTCAGACAAGGGAAAAGCAGGATTAATAAAAAGCTGTCAGTCACAGGAACAGCAAACATGATTCAAGTTTGTATTACTGCTAATGTCTACAATAATAAAAGCTGAGACCTAGCCACGTGGCATCATTTCATATCAAGATCTGGTACAGTGCTTTGGAGATGTCTGGCAAATCACAAAAAAACTGCATGTTGACACCAACATGCTTTTATTTGTAAAGAACCAGAGAACTGTTACAAGACTTAAGATCAGCACATTCAAATTTATATTAAGGTAAATTTAGAAAATACAGAAGAAAAGCAAAACTACTTTATAGGCTTATACAAAAGTATAATCCAAACTGCTTTTAAAGGTTATGTGAATAGTGTAGAGTAGTAATGCCAGTTGTGGAAGCAGCATAATGTTTTATCATGAGAAGGTTCAGACTTTTACTAGCAGAACAGAAAGTCAAGAGTAAAATGAAGAGCCAAACCAGCATTCAGTGCAAAACACAAGTTGATCCTCTTCCTCCACAGCCATTACCAGATTCCCAGGAGGAAATTCACTTCTATTCACTGCTAACACTTGAGAGTTCACCATAAGCTGGGCACCGGAAGGGGTCTAGAGCAGTTGCAGTGGTGCTATCCTTCTCCCCTTTTTACACACAGGATACTGAGGCCTAGAGGATGATAATCAACTTACCCAAGTTTATAAAGCCAGTAAGGGCAGACTCCAGTGCCATAGAAGCTGAAGCCACTGAAATCACATCTTCTTACAGCACTCGGTACATACATGTTACCTTCAGTCACGGCCTCCATGTGTATCAAGACTGTTCACAGTGACCTCAGAGCAATGTGACGATGGCAGGCCCCTGTGGGTCAATCTTCATCCTCCTCAACCTCCTGGGTGTGTGGGCCTTCAAGTACTTGGTGCCAGTGGTTTTCAGCCTTTCCTGCACACACTGCTCCCTTGCTGACAAGCTCTTCTTGCCCATTCTTTCTAGTAAGTTCTAAGCCTGGATAAAATATCCTCTCTGAGGATTCCCACCACTTATCTAAGGTACTCAGTGGCTGTCTTCCCATACTTATCAAAGGATGACTATCTTGCTACCATGACCTCTTTCTTTTAAAAGAAGATTTTTAAGAAGATGAATAAAAAAAAAATCAGATTGTTTTGCATGCCCAGGTATTTGTAGAATGAATAAATGTATGGTGCACTAAGGGGCAGGAACTATTCACAAGAAAGCCTCTGGCCTCCTGGGACTGACATGTGGTGCGAGAGGCACTATGCAAGTAAACTACGGTTTCAAAGAAAGATGCCACCAGTTTAAGTGGAGTGATACATCTAAAAGGCTTAGAAGAACTATGTAAATTAAGTGCCCAGCAACGTTTCCTAGAAAACTCATAGGTATGAGAAGAGAAAGAGCGCTTTGTCGGCTCCCACAGGGTAGTTGCGCCTTAGAAATACAGCGGTCCACGGGTACACCAGGCCGACTTCAATTCTCTTGACTGCAAATCTGTCCTTTTAGGCACAGGGAATAACAGTCTTTTTAGAAGTAGAGTATTAAAATAGCTCACATAAAACAGATCCACAGATTATATTTTAATATCAAACCACTTTCTTCACTGTATTACAACAGAAACTGCACAGCTGCTGACTTATGGCTTCTCATGGTGCCTGTGCTAACAGAGCGTGAACTGCCTTGCTCAGTTCCACGCCAAGCCCCTTCCACCTGAGCCCCTGCATTTCCCACACTGCCTTCAGCTCAGACGCCACACAGGGCCAAGTGTCTCTCAAGTAGATGCAATTCTTTGAAAAGGGAAAGGTAGAAGAGCTCTGTGCTTCTGCTGTTTCCACCAGTGAGCACAGACAGAAAAACATCCCATGTTTCACAGCAGCTGCAGCGGAATCCCAGTAGCTGGTCCTCGACTTCCGGGGGGTTGAGAGGCCGAGGGCAGGGTGTCCAGTTACTGGCTCAGGTCTCTCAGAGACAGTGTGGGACAGGGGCCACTCGGCATCACGGTTCCAGCTTCCTGACGGTGGCAGAGACTGAAAATCCTCCGGTGAGCCACTTGTCACACGCTTGCCATTCCTGGCGGCTCAGCTCTCCATCAGCCCTCCTGAGGACTCTGCTGCAGAGTGCTAAACCTTTCTGTTTGAGCTACATACAGTGAGTTCTTATAATGATGGTGTTTAAAATGTCTAAAACATCTTTTGATTTTGCCATAGGACAACTGAGATTAAGATAAGTAACAATTTCATGAGATAAAACAGTAAATTACAGAGAAGATACATCTTTTGGTGAAAAATAAAAGTATGGATCGGATTCCCTGCAAAAGTCATAGACATGACCTCTAGAATTATACCATTTGGGGTTACCGCAATTCCCCTTAGTGTATGAAAGTCGCAAACAACTATAAATAAGAGAGGGAGTGAAAGAAAAATTTTCTTACTTGACTGCGGCAAACACATTATCTCCATTTTGAAGAATTACACAATTTTTATTTGCTTCATTTGTACCAACAAATACAGGAAGTTCATCAGGAGAATCCCTGTTTAAGCAAAAGATATTAAAAACTTAGCTGTCCATAATTTTTGAGTCTATAGACAACAATTTATATCTTCATGTTTTTAAAAATTGGGATGAATTTAAGCCCTAAGATTCTTGGGACTATGTATGACAAATCTGGATTTATATAACAGAACCTAAAATTAAGATTCTTTAAGGCATAGTTACTTTTATACCTAAACACAAAGCTGCGGGTGGGTGGGTGGATAAAGTCTGTTCAAAGAAGTAGGAAAAATTACACAGTATATTCTCTACCTTAGTTTTATCGCCTCCTTTAAAAAAAAAAAAAAAGGTGATGGGGGGAGACACACACACACAACCCAGACAGAACTATAAAACAGAGCAGAAAGAATCCAATTCACTTATATTTTTTTTTATCTTACAACAGAAAAAAAAATAGAGGTATGAGGTGTCTCAGATTACTCAGTCCTAGTAAATAACAGTAAAGCCAGAATCAGTCATGTAACCTGCCTCCCAGCCCTGCGTGTGCAAGCTGCTGTACAATTCTCCCCTCCGTCCTCTATTACCTGACAGTTTACTTTGCGATGCTACAAGTGGACAACATACTGTTCCCCCTAACATACTGCTTTTTCTTAGCATTCTAAGTAACTGGCATACATTTAATCCTTATAATATTCCTATCAGGTCTGCATAATTATGATTCTTGTTTTTACAAGAGAAAAAACTGAGGCACAGGAAGGCAATCACTCGTGACTGCCACAGGTCATCCAGATGCTAAGTGGCAGGTCTTGTCTGTGACTCTGGAGTGCTTCTTCATTATCTCTAGTCCTTGGAAGCACGTGGCTCATTTAAGTCACAGTAACAGCTTTTAAATTATCTTTCTTGGGCTGAAAAAGCTCTTCTGAACCCAAAAGGGAAAAAAAGCTTAACCACAAAGGAAAAAGCAGTGATGTAACCTTAAAAAGTTCAGCTGTCCTGGTGGTTAGACTGGCTACAGAAGGCCCACCATACACCTGCCACCGTGAGGACAATCAGCCCTTCAGCTTGGGGAGCCAATGAACGTCTTTACTGTTAGAAGAGCGGCAGCTGTGTTTTAGAGCAAAGATCCCTTACCTGAAATACCCCATGTGGAACTGAGGTTTTTTGTCGCCAATAATAATGGTCTGGAACTCTGGAGGATCATAGTAAAATCTCCAGTGCAGGTTAAAATTCAGGCTTGCTGTTTTTTTCTTCATTTTATGTTTTCCAGCCAGGATATCATAAGGACCCACTAATCGAAGTCCAAGGCTCTCAGAAAGTGAATCTATAAGTAAAATAAGTTTTAGACAATAACTTTCTCGCAGCAGAGAGGAAATAATGCCTTTCACTAGTAAATATTTCTCAGCGATTGTCTTAAAGAGTTCTAACATAAAAGAATCATCAGTTATGTGTGAATAAGTTGGCTATGAACACTCATGAAAGGAAATCAGAGCAGTGATAATATGGCACTGGAACATTTATGAATTTCTCTTAAATTTACCATTGAATTAGTGCTAAACATTCCCGGTTATTTTGCTGAAAGCAAGAATATACTGAGTTCCTTCAGGCATTGTCTCATCACTAGGGTGTTGTAGGCTTCAAATACTTATAACACACCCAGATTGAGAGACAAGATAGCAAATAAGTGTGCATTAAGGAAGGTAACATTTAATTAAAAATGTATTTAATGAAAAGATTTCCATCCCTCCTCTTCACCTCAGGAGTGTAATTATCACTCTCCACTCCCTTGCTTCCTTGCCAATCTATATTACCAACCCTAATCCTTGATTCGATCTTCCTTTTCCATACACACATCATGGAGGGAGTGTCAAATAAAACCAGAGTCAAATGTATACTTTTAAAACATCAGATGGGTCCTGTACCTTCTCTAACAGGGAAGTAAATACCCCAGATTGGCCCTGGATGTGAAATGAGGTAGGGATGGAGAGTAAAAAATTCTTGGAAGCAGTAACAATATGAATAAAGGCATGGAGACATTAGCCAGAAATAACAAGGTCACTAGTCTGGTACACACTGAGAATACATTCCCCAGATCCACACCTCCGGCCGCCACTCCAGCTGGGCCCCCAGGTAAACTCGGGGAGGAAGACTCCCAGCACCACAGGGGAAGGAACCGTCGCGTGCAGCGCACCCCAACTGCAGGGGCGTGAGTGCAGGGACTGGAGAGTAGCTGCTAGGAGCAAATAAGCCACCAAGCTTCGACCCAGGGGTTTCGAGGGACTGAACAACCAGCTCGACACCTCCGGCCGCAGCTCCAGCTGGGCCCCCAGTGGTGCTCTGGGAGAAGACTCCTGGTACCACAGGGGAAGGAACCACCATGCACAGCACACATCAACTGCAGGAAGGCACCCCAGGGCTGGAACTGGTCATGCTCTGTGCTGCAGGAGTGCAAGGACGGAGTGGAACCCCACCCCCAACGCTAGAAGCAGTGACCAGGCACCGGGCATGGCACAAAACAGCGACTAGGCACGCTCGCTGGCAGGGAGGCAGCAGACCCCCTCACCTACCCTCAGCGATAGAAATAGCCAAAGGGCAGCACACATGTGGGGCGGAGTGGACTCCTAGGTGCCTGGATCTATAGAACAACAGGTCAGCACGCAGCACTCACAGGAGGCAGAAGTGACTGCTTGGCACCTGGAGCAGCAGGACAGCACCCCAGCAGGACTGTGGAGCTCTGGAGTAATAGGGGTGGACCTGATCAGACCACCAGTTTCAGACACCCCAGAAGGAGCACTCCAAAGAAATGCCTGCCAACATCAGTAGCGCAGTGTCCCAAGGGGTAGATCAAATCAGAATACAAACAACAGGGAGAAGAAAAACCACAAATAACCAAGCAAGCCCACAGGGAAAGGTCACAACACAAAAAGAAAATCAGCCACCGGAACACAACAATGACATAGAAGAGCTTTTCTCCATGCCAGATAAAGAATTTAAAATGTTCATGATTAAAAAACATATAGGAAACGAAAAGGAAAAGAATGATATGAGAAAAATAATTAACAATCAGAGCAATAGAAATGAGGCCCCAGAGAAGGAAAGGAAAGAAATGCAGGAGATTATAAGATCACTGGAAGACCTAAAGAACTCTGGAGAAAAGCAACAAAAATAGAATTGATGAAACGGAGGGGCGAATTAGTACTCTCGAAGATAGGGATACAGAAAGGACCCAAAAAGAGAGAAAAGGAGAAGTACAAAGAAAAAAGAATGAAGAAGCAATCAGAGAAATATCAGACACCATGAGGAAAGGAAATATAAGAGTCATAGGAGTCCCAGAAGGTGAGGGGAGAGACCACGGAACCGAAAAGCTATTCAAGGAGATAATCGAAGAGAACTTCCCAAACATAAAGAAGGCTATGAAAATAGAGTTACAGGAAGCTAGAAGATCACCAAATTACCCTAACAAAAACAAAATACACCAAAGCATATAATAGTAAGACTTTCAAAGGTTCAAGACAAGGAAAAAAATCATGAAAATGGTAAGGACGAAGAAACAGATAACCTACACAAAGGAAAACCTATCAGGATGACATCAGACTTCTCTGAGGAAACATTACAGGCTAGAAGAGAGTGGTCAGACATTTAACAAACTCCAAGCCAACAAATTCCAACCAAGAATACTCTACCCCGCAAAGCTCTCCTTCCTCTACAAAGGAAAAATAAAAACCTTTACAGACAAACAAAATCCCCAGAAATTCACCACTACTAAACCCCCACTCCAAAAAATACTACAAGAAACCCTAGAGTCAAAACCAACAGAAGAATGAATAGGTAGAACAGAAACAGGGAAGGAATAAAATCACAAAAAGGCCAACAAAATGACTAATATGGATGTCAGCATATCAATATTAACTCTGAATGTAAATGAATTAAACTCATCAATAAAAAGACAGAATAGCAGACTGGATTAAAAAACAGACTCCAACCTTTTGCTGCCTACAGGAAACACATCTAACTACAAAAGATAAACACAGATTGAAAGTAAAAGGTTGGAAAACAATTCTACAAGCAAACAGACCAAAAAAGAAGGCAGGAACAGCTACACTTATATCAGATAAATAGACTTCCAACTTAAAAAGGTAAAAAGAAACATAGAGGGTCATTACATTTTGATTAAAGGAACAATTTATTAAGAAGACATAACACTCATCAACATATACGCACCAAATGAAGGAGCACCAAAATATATCAGACAATATTAAAATCTCTGAAAAAAGACATTAGAGAAAATACATACATAGTGGGAGAATTTAATATTCCACTCTCACAAATGGACAGATCAATGAGACAAAAAATAAACAAGGATGCTAAAGCCCTAAATAAAGACTTAGATCTCATGGGTTTAACAGATTTAACAGACATATACAGGACACTGCACCCAAAAAAAATCAGAGTGCACATTCTTCTCAAGTGTGCATGGAACATTCTCCAGGATAGATCACATATTGGGAAACAAGACAAACATCAACAGATATACCAAGGTCAAAATCATACCAACTATCCTCTCTGACCACAAAGGCATCAAACTGGAAATAAACCACAAAAAGAAAACAAGGAACCCTCCTACCTCATGGAGATTGAAACCCACTTTATTGGAAGACCATTGGATCAATGAGGAAATCAAAGAAGAAATTAAAAAGGATCTTGAGAAGAATGACAATGAGGACACAACCTTCCAGAATGTTTGGGACACAGCAAAAGCAGTCGTAAGAAGAAAATACCTATCAATACAGGCTCACATCAAAAAACAGGAAGGATCTCTAAAAAACAACCTAATATCCCACCTCAAAGAACTGGAAAAAGAACAACAAAAGAACCCAAAAGCCAGCAGAAGAAAGGAAATAATAAAAAAAATCAAAGCAGAAATAAATGAAATAGAAGTTAAAAAAACAATTCAAAATAGCATGAAACTAAAAGCTGGTTCTTTGAAAAAATAAACAAGATAACAAACCTCTAGAGAGGCTCACAAAGAAAAAACGGGAAAAAGCACAAATAAATAGAATCATAAATGAAAGAGGAGAAATTACAACAGACACAGCAGAAATCAAAAGAATAATCAGACACTACTATGAACAGTTATATGCAAACAAGTTCGACAAGCTAGAAGAAATGGACAAATTCCTAGAACTATACAAACATCCGAAGCTAGATCAAGAAGAAATAGAACACCTAAACAGACCAATTACAAGAAGTGAAATTGAAACAGTAATCAAAACCCTCTCCAAAAATAAAAGCCCAGGACCAGATGGTTTCACAAATGAATTCTACCAAACATTCAGAAATGAATTAGTGCCTGTCTTACACAAACTCTTTCAAAAAATCGAGAAGGAAGGAATACTACCAAATACGTTTTATGAAGACAACATTACACTAATACCAAAACTGAACAAGGACAATGCAAAAAATAAAAACTACAGGCCAGTATCTCTAATGAACACTGATGCAAAAATCCTCAATAAAATCTTAGCTAATAGACTCCAACAGTGTACCAAAAGGTAATTCACCACGACCAAGTGGGATTTATTCCAGGAGTACAAGGATGGTTCAACATCAGAAAATCAATTAATGTAATCCAACACATCAACAACAACAACAACAACAAAAAAACACATGATCATATCAATAGATGCTGAGAAAGCATTTAACAAAGTCCAACACCCATTTATGATGAAAGTCCTCATAATTTTAGGGATAGAAGGAACATACCTCAACATGATAAAGGCCGTATGTGACAAACCCACAGCCAATATCATCCTCAATGATGAAAAGCTGAAAGCCTTTCCCCTGAAATCTGGAACAAGAAAAGGATGTCCACTGTCACCAGTGCCCTTCAGTATAATACTGGAAGTCCTAGCCAGAGCAATAAGACAAGAGAAAGGCATACAAGGAATCCGGATAGGGAAAGAAGAAGTAAAACTTTCACTCTTTGCTGATGACATGATAACACATATAGAGAACCCTAAAAACTCCACAGGAAAACTAATCAAAATAATCAACCAATTTAGTAAAGTAGCGGGATACAAAATCAACACACAAAAGTCAGTAGCCTTCCTATATGCAAATAATCAATCTGAAGAAGAGGAAATCAAGAAAACCACCCCTTTTACAATTGAAACAAAATAAAAAATCAAATACCTGGGAATAAATCTAACAAAAAAAGCAAAAGACTTATACAAAGAAAACTATAAAACATTATTAAAAGAAGTAGAAGAAGATACACAAAGACATACCCTGCTCATGGATCGGAAGAATTATCATTATCAAAATGGCCATACTACCGAAAGTAATTTACAGATTCAATGCTATTCTAATAAAAATCTCAATGACATACTTCAAAGAGATAGAACGAATAATGATGAAGTTCATTTGGAATCACAAAAAATACTCGAATAGCCAAAGTCCTCCTGATCAAAAAGGAGAATGGAGGTATCACCCTCTCAGACTTCAAACTGTACTACAAAGCTGTAATAATTAAGACTGCATGGTACTGGAACAAAAATAGACACACAGATCAATGGAATCGAATAGACAACCCAGAAATCAACCCACGCACATATGGACAATTACTCTTTGATAAAGGTGCAAAGAATATTCAGTGGAACAAGGACAGTTTGTTCAACAAATGGTGCTGGGAAAACGACTACATGCAGAAAAATGAAACTAGACTACTACCTCACCCCATGCACAAAAAATAAATTCAAAATGGTAAGAGACTTGGACATAAAACCTGAAACCATAAAATATATGGAAGAAAACACAGGCAAAACAATACATGACATCCACCTTAGTAACATTGTTAAAGACACATCCCCCAAAGCAAGGCTAGTGAAAGAAAAGATTAAAAACTGGGATTACATCAACCTAAAAAGCTTCTGTACAGCAAAAGAAACATTAAGACAAAGAAACAGCCTACAGACTGGGAAAAAATTTTTGCACTCCATACAACAGACAAGGGACTGATCACAAAAATCTACAAAGAACTCAACAAAAACAAAGCAAAAAATCCAGTCAAAAAATGCAAATGGCCTATAGGCATATGAAAAAATGCTCAACAACCCTCATAATCAGAGAAATGTGAATAAAAACCACAATGAGATACTACCTTACATCAGCAAGAATGGCACGTATTAAAAAAACAGGGAACAACAAATGTTGTTGAGGATGTGGAGAAAAAGGAACTCTCCTACACTGCTGGTGGGAATGCAAACTGGTCCAACCACTTTGGAAAGTGGTATGGCGGTTCCTCAAATTGCTAAAAATGGAGCCTCCATACGATCCAGTAGTACCACTTCTGGGAATCTACCCAAACAACACAAAAACATTAATCCAAAAAGAGACATGCACCCGTATGTTTATTGCAGCATTGCTTACAATAGCTAAAATATGGAAAACAACACAGATGCCTAAAAATAGATGATTGGATCAAGACATGGTATATATACACAATGGAATACTATTCAGCATTCAAAAAAGATAAACATAGGCAATTCGCAGCAATATGGATGGAGCTAGAAAGGAATATGCTCAGCAAAATAAGCCAGAAAGAAAGGGAAAAATATTGAATGGTTTCACTTATAACCAGAATATAGGTGAACGAAGCAAGACAGAGATATCCAAGCAAGGGAGGGGGAGTATGAAGGGCTCAAAAAGGGGTAGAAAAGAGCACAAAGGACTATGGTGATGGTTCATGGGTGAACTGGTGGTGGGTAACCTATGGGGAATACACAATGATGTAAAAAATATGAATAAAAAAGATATAAACAATAAATTAAAAAAAATACACTCTCCCCCCCATGAACACATATAAATATATAGATATTTTAAAGGGAGATCATATGGTTTTGTAATCTTTCTTGGAACTCCATCTTGTACTCACTTAAATTTTCTGAATATTTCCCCATGGTAGTATTTTTAACATCATTTTAATAGCAAGACACTCCATTATAAATGTTCCTAGTCTACTACTGAGGGGCATTTACTCTTTCCAATTTTTTTTTTTACTATCCTCAGTGAACATCGTGGTTAATCCATATCTGTACAGTCATGAATACTTCATAAGATGTTGCTGCATGTGTGTTTTGCTATGTTGCCAAAAATCACAAGGTATTTCCCAAAATACCTTTTCATCAATAGTGCGGGAGAGTGCCGCTCCTCACCCCTCACTTATGAGTTCAAATATCTAGGCATTACTAAAGGGTGAGAAGTTACCATTTTCTGCTTCTTGTGTATTCTTTGAGATAGTTTATACACACAGAAAGTAAAGAGATGTCTCTCCTTAGCTTTTTTTTTTTTTTAATACTAATGGTAGCATACTCTAATATACTCTTTTCTTTCCACTTAAAATATTTCTGCCATGATTCTTTACTCATTGACTAAAAGTTTGCCTCATTCTTTTAAAATCATGGATAGCCACTGAACGGATGTTTTATGATGGGCATTTATGTCATTTCCCATTTTTGGTTTCTCAAAACAGAGCTAAACATAACCTTTGGTTCTTTTATAATCCATAAGGCCAGTTCGGAGAAGTAGAACTGTTAAGGCATACTGAAACCCCTGCAACCTCTGAAAATACTTTCCTTCAAACCTCCATCAAAACATGTCATGATAGGGCCTCCCTGGTGGCGCAGCGGTTGAGCGCTGCGCTGTGGAGCTGTCGGCAGCGCACGATGCAGGTTCGAAGCCCAGCCCGGGAGAGTCCCACATGGTGCGGCAGACCTCTCCTGCCTCGCCCGCTGCTCCCCTCAGCAGTGTATTTCTGATCTCCCTGTTCTGCTCCCCACTCTGTCTCTGGTGAACCCTCTCGCCGCCCCACGCCTCTGGCCTGTACCCCAGCTTGTATAAATAAACCTTTAAAAAAGAAGTCATGATAGTATTTATCTTTCCTAATACATCACAGCATTAATTTATATTTCTTTTTAAAAAAACGACTTATGTATTTATGCATACAAGAACTGGGGTATAGGCCAGAGGTGTGGGGTGGTGAGAGGATTCACTAGAGACAGAGTGGGGAGCAGAACAGGCAGATTGACTGAAATACACCCCTGAAGGGAGCAGCGGGCAAGGCAGGAGAGGTCCGCTGCGCCTAATTTATATTTCTTGTATATGAAACATCTTTGGAAAATTCCTTTCCTATTAACCGTTTAGATTCTGAGTTCAGTTTCATACTGTTTTTCCACTGGTAGAAGCAGAATGATTCTGGAGCAACTCACCAGCTGGCTTTTCAGGGTCAAGTTCTTCACAGAACTTCCAGAAGTGGTAGAAATCTTCAGGCAGAGAAAGCTTATAATGATTTTCCACCTCTTTTCGAAGGTCCCTGGAGACATCAGCTTCACAGGGTTTACTCTTCTTCACATCAACTGTCTTTTCACACTGAAATTGACACATGAAACTTTGGTTCTCTAAAAGTAATTTAGTAATTTCCCTGCATAATATCAGTCATTTCTATTCACCCATCACTAAATGATGTTTTCTGTAACACTTTGTAAGCGGTATTTCTAAGTAAAATCTGGGGATTCTTTTGGACAAAGACAGAACAGCTTTCAATATATATTGGTCAAGAGGGGCCCACCGTGCAAGTCTCTAAATACACTTTAAAGACAAATATTTTTTAAATATAAAGGAAATGAGGAGACAAAAGAACCACAAAACAAAACAAAACAAAAAACAAAAGAAAAGGTAAAGAGCTGAAAAAGAAGAATAAGGAAAAGGCAAGTTTTGCCCTCTCTGGTTAACAGGATGTCATCATGCCCTTTGTTTAAGTCAGTTAGTGATCACAGCAGAAGCAAGCTATCAGAAATGACTGGATAGAGTGGGATTACCAGTCTGCCGGTTAGTTTCTCCAGCAAAGTCCAACCAGAATTGTGTGCTTGGGCTACTCACAATTAGCCTTCAATTTAAAAATACCTTCCTTTAGATATTCCAGATAAAAAGAGGTTACAAACTTAAGCATCAACAACCCCTAACAAAGTCAGCAGAATAGCACTAAATGCTAGACCAAAAATGCAATTATTTCACATTTAGTAATGCTAGAATACCCTTTTGGTTGTCACAAACAGGGTTGGGAGGGGTTGTACCACTGGACTTTAATGAGGTAGAAACCAGGGATGCTGTTAAATATCCTACCATGCACAGGACAACCCCTTAATAAACACTTACCTGGCCCAAAATGTCAAGAGCACAAGACTCAGCTAGATGTTTCTCATATTTATATTGTAATTTTCCAATAGGTTCAAGTTTATTGATGAGGCTATTATCAAAGTCTACAAAATGTACTTAGGAATCATATGATAGAGTGTTCTTGATAGCAGCACAAGCTAGAACAAATGAAATGCCTCTTCAGAGGAGAATGGATAGTTACAGGACTTTCAAACAATGATTATTCTTCTGAAAAGGACGGACAGCTATACACAGTATGTATTAGTCTTAAGAAAATAATGGAGAAAAAAGTCCTTGAGGATTCTATGTAGCAAGAGAGCCTTTTTACGAAGTTCAAAAACAAGTAAATACTGTTTACCCATAAACTCATAGGTGATAAGGCCACAGAAAGGCTGGGGATAACGAAGTTCAGTGTGGTAGTTACAGTGAATGTGGGTGACAAGAGGAAGTTAGAAAGGATAGGGAGGTGCAGAATGTTGATGACGAACTGTGTTACCAGTGCCTCCACGCTTGGGCTGGGTAATAGGTCCACAAGTTCTTGTCATATTATTAAACAAATAAGGGAAAAGAGGACCATGCATGGCCTAATGACAAGAGTTTATTATTGCAAAGACTATATATGCCAAGGATTATAGTGTATCTGAGGTCCTAAAAATAAATTCAACAAGACTATTGAGAAATATGGACCCCAAAATGGATGTTGATAACAGTAAAAAGTAATGGTAATAAAGATAACAGTAAAGACAATACAGTAATACTTACTGAGCACTCAGTCTGTGCAAGATCACTGTACTAAGCACTTTCTATAGTTAAAATAATTTAATTTTCACAACTACCTTATGACCTAGATACTATTATCCATATTTTACAGGTGAGGAAACTGAAGTTAACTTCTTGTAGGTCCTTAACTAGAAAACAGAAGGAAGGGATTTTAACTCAAGTGGACTGAGTTCCGAGCACAGATTCAACCATTCATGCTGCTTCTCCAACTACAAACAAATACCAGCAGAAACCTATCAGGTCCTAGTCTATCAATCAATCCTCTCTTCTGTTTTTATAACCATCTTTGGTTAGGTGTTGAAAGCAGCTCAAACTCAAGATGTTAGCAAGAAAAGTCTTCTTGCTGAAAGGCAGTTTTGCGTAATGGTTAGGCTGCCTGGATTGACTACTGACTGCTGAATTCCAGCTCTGACACCTTGGGCAAATTACTTAACCCTCTGAGCCTGTTATCTTATCTGCAACAACTGACATATAGTACCTATAAGGATGTTATAAGGAATAAGTTATTTGTAAAAATAATCAAAGTCCTAGCACATGATACATAAATACTAGCCATAATTGTTAGCTACAGTCCCTACAGGCTTCTTATTATCCTATTTCACTGCACCACCAAAGGGAGATTAGTTTTTCAACCCTGCCTTACTTCACACACCTGTTCAGCATCCCCAAATCCCAATAACTAAAATTTAACAGCTGTACATATCCTTTGACCCTGTGCTCCTTGAAAGCATACTCAATATAAAAAATGCTCAGAACCAGGACCTTGGAAGTTAACGAAGCCCCCTAACACCGTGTCACCCTATGCAGTTTATAATGCAGCCAGAGTAATTTGCCAACAACTTCATTAATCACAATGACTCTTTGCTGCCGGACTCTCCTTCCTTGCTACTTTACGAGTTATGCATCTTCTGGAATCATATAAAAGTACTAGAAAATGCACCTAAGTTCTGCACTCCACTCTGGTGTCTTTATGATCAAGCCCCTCTTACTTTCCCATTTCCCAAGCCCCAGGCAGGTCGCACACACCCCTGGCAGCATATGCCGCCTCTCCTTTTAATCTCGGGATCCCTTATTCACTTTTTAGCCTTCAAGAATCATTTCAAACGTTGAGTTCCCCTAAAACACTCCCTTAACATCTGCTTGGGTCTTATTAAATCCTCCATCAGTGTTTCCACGGCACCTTCTACACATTAGCGACAGAATGCCAAACAGAAGTTACGGTAAAGTGTTTATTCCTTTGGACCCCGCCTCCCCAGGCGGGGGCTATACTCTGGGCGGGGGCGGCCGGATCCCGTGCCTGGCGTGTCCGCTTTCCAATCATTTTGGCTGGTGAACAAATGAATCGTTGGGTGTCGGAGCCTGTCCCGAGGAACCACGCCGGAGGAGGGCAGAGCATGATGCAAAGGCGCTGCTTCCCTGGTCCAAACCCCCGCAGAGCGGGAAACAGCGGCCCTGGGCAAGCCCGGGGAGCAGCCCGCCGGGCCCGGGCACACAGCGGGCGCTCCAGGATAGGAGAACGAGCGCAAAAGGCTGATTGTCGTGCCCGCGCTATCACCTAAACATCCAGTGGAGCCCGCACAGCCTCCGCCGCAGTACCTGCTGCCCCTCCCCGCCGGGTCTGCGCTTCCCGCCGCCGCCGACCATTCTGCAGCCACAGCCGGGAGGACTCCCGCGTCCCGCCGCCGCTTCCGAGCGCCGCCGACTGCTTCCGGGTCCAGGAGCCACCAATCGGAACACCCGCGAGTCCGGGCAGAGGGCGTTTAGAGGAAAGGCCCCGCCCACGCCCCGCCCCCTGGCGCCGGAGAGGGGCGGGACGTCGAGGCTCCGCCCCTAGGGCGGTGCAAGGAAGATGCCTAGTCCCCCCTGCGTCTGCATCCTCAGTGGGTAGTCAGGTCCCCGGAGCATCTCCCTGGGCTGCTCCTGAGTCTCCAGACCAGTGAGTGTGGGTCGGGCCTGCCTCCTCGGTGTTTCTCCTGGCAGAGCTGGCTGTATGGTACCTCTCTCAGCCCAGGCCTTGCCTTGTTTTTTTCTTAATGTATATTTATTTAAAAGATTACTCTTTCTCTTCTTATTCTCTTCTTGACGTCAGTCCATCCTCAGTTATCTCCCAGAAGAAAATCAGTTCTTCTCTCGCTCTTTCTCAGTATAGTCTTCTTATGATTTGGACTGTTTGGTCTTGTAGGCTTAAGTAGACTGAGGTAAGTAAGAAGTGAATTTATTAAAGACTTAAGGCCTCGGTCGTGAGCCCAGGAATCGTCTCCGGATAGCGCTGGGCAAGTTGTTTGAATGTGGAGTCTCATAATAAGGATTTTATACAGTTTGTAAGGAAAGCATTTTACATTTTAAAGGATTTTTTACAGAAAAAGCCCGGGCTGGTGTCTGGTTAACACACCGTTTTGATGTTATCTATGCACTGAGGAAAGTGAGGAAGGTTCAAGTATACCCTCTTTACCCCGTTGTCTTCTGGGAACTGGAAGGGTTAGCAATACCATAAGTCTTAGAGTCTGTCTTTCTTTGAAGTTACACATTTGCCGTGACATAACCTTGGCTCTTTGACTTGCACCCCTTAGCTTTGTCCAGGGCCTAAAATATTGTGGGGGGCGGGGAGGAGGTTGAACTCTTGCCTCAGTGGCTGGTGATAGCTTCCTGGTGCTGAGACTTTAACCCCTGCTCCACCAGGGAGTCCCTGAAACAGTGTATTTTTAACTGCTTAGGAAATTTGCATTACAAATAATCTTTGCCAATTGTTTTGCGTTTCTATTGAAGTTGAACAAGAGAGATGGCTCTTCACCAGAAGTTTGTGCCCACTTCCCTTAACATGAATTTGTGCCAAGTAGGAGGCCTCCTTCTTGGCACAAATTTAGGTGAGATTGTCTATTTTCTCTTCCTCTGGGCCCCAGGGGATAACAGCTCACAAGGTAGAAGGAAACTGGACCCCCTCATACACCACATGGAGGAAAGCCACCTGACAGGAACAGTTTGAATTGAATTGACAGTTTTATGAGCAAAACATAAACTTGTATTATATTAACCCATGGAAATGCCATAGATTTGTTACAGTGGCTGGCATTGTCCTCTCATATAGTAGATATCCACATAAAAGATGTCCAGAGACAGAAGGCACAAGCTCTCCTTTTTTTTAAAAATCTGAGGAAGCCATACATATGTCACAAAGAACGTTAATAATGCACCATTTAAAAATTAAGAAAAAAAGCTGATGTCTAATATTTATCATATTTGCATCATTCTTTCCAGCGGACCTCAAAGTACAGGTTAGTCCACTGAGGTTTGGGGGTGGGTTGTAATTAAGAGAGGGATGTCCAACCAGAGTCCAAGCAGCAAGTTCAGGGGCTTGAGGATGGGGAGAGATTCTCGGAGAATGGTCATTGGGCAGGTGCTAAGTTTCCGTCTTCCGTAAACCAGGCTTTTTCGGGAAAACGGCTCCAGGGCGGAAGCCCTTTCTCCCGAGAGCGCATGCGTGAGGCTCTTTCTTTCACAGCCTCCGCTTCCATTTTAGGTCAGAACCCTCTTGCAGTGCGTAAGGGAAGAATCCCCCATACAACCCTCAAAATAAGGGGTTCGAAGAGTTTCCAGGTCAGTGAACACTTCCATATTGCCAGAGGCCGCTGTACCCCCACTCCGGGGAGAAGCTCCAGCACTTGGGACCCTCCCAGACCTGGCTCTATGTGTCTCTTCCCCTGGCCTTTCACAAGCTGGTCAGTGTAAGTGTTTGCTGGAGTTCTGTGAGTTACTGTAGCGAAGAAACCTAGCGCGGGGAGGGGCTCTGGAAGGCCTCAGATTTATAGCCAGTCAGAAGCACCCGGGACAACCTGGTCTTGAGCCCGAGCCCTTAGCCTGTGGAAAATGGAAAACCACCCTGTCCCCACGTGGCTGGTGGCAGGACTGAGCTGCGTTGTTGCACACCCGAGAAGTGTAGCTGGGGGGAAAGCCCTATACATCTGCTGTCAGAGTGTGGAGGGTGTGTGTGTGTGTGTGTGTGTGTGTGTGTGTGTGTGAGAGAGAGAGAGAGAGAGAGAGAGAGAGAGAGAGAGAGAGAGACTGGAAGCGTTTTCCCATATGGCTGGTGTTTAGATGGTGGGCTCATCTACCCCTTTCTTGATGAAAAGGCCCTAGCAGCTGTGGAGATGGCTGATCCATATTAACCTCCTTATCAGATTTGACCACACCCTTCTCTTCCCATAAGGCATTTTCTTATTTTTATTCAATGTGAATACACTGAGTTTTCCAAGGCTTCACATTCTGCTTCCCCATCGATGCGCAGTTAAAGTCCTGTCTCTCATGTTTCTCTCTAAGCCTTCACGAAGATTCAGGCCATATCTTCAAACATTTTGCCTAGATAGTTCCCTCGCCAAATACCCAGTTCCATCACTTGAAAATCCTGCTTTGCACAAAACACTTGCTAGAACACGAACATAGTTCAGTCAAGTTCTTTGCCACTTTATTACAAGGATGGCCTTTTCTTCCATTGTCCAATAAAAGACATTTCTCATTTTTCTCTGTCACTGCATCAGAATGGCCTTTTATTCATATCTCTACCAAAATCCGGTGCGGATTACTTACATATTCTCTAACCAGACTAAGCTTCTCTGCAGCTCTGCTTTCTGTCTGGACTCTCACCAGAATCGCCCTCAGTGTTCTGTTTATGGCAATGTGGACTTTTTCTAGCATGCATCTAAAAATTCTTGCGATCGCTATCCTTCAACTGATTGCAAAGCTGTTTTCACCTTTTTATGTATTTGATACAGCAACACCTACTCTTGGTTCCAGTTTCTGACTTCGTCTGTTAGGATGGCTATAACAAAATCCCACGGAGCAGGTAGCATATGAACAACAGAATTTTATTTCTCACAGTTCTGCAGGCTGGAATATCCAAGATTAAGTAGATTTGGTCTAGTGAGAAGCCCTTTTCTGGTTCACCATCTGCTGTATGTTGCAGAATCTCACTGGGGTTTCTTTTTAAGGCACTAAAAAGTGCCCTCAAGGCTCTGCCCTCAAGACCTTATCACCTCCCAGAGGCCTCCTTTTCTCATACCATCATCATATTGGGCATTATGAAATCATAAGAATTCAGGAGTGTGCATAATCATTCACTCTGTAACACTTTCCAGATAAATTATTTCTAAATAGATGGAAAATTCTTTTTTCATTTCGCATTTGGGAAATTTGAGCCATGGAAATAGGTGGTTTTCTTTCTTTCTCCCCCCCCTTTTTAAAAAGGAATAGCTGTTTTCTCACTGCTGACATGATTCCTAAATTCTAGGCCTTTCTCTTGGTAAACTACCACCACAAAGTCGATGAAAATGGCTTTGCTGTTGTCTGCAAATTAAAGAGGTAAACTCTATTCCTTCTTTCTTTAGACTTTTATTTTCTCTTTCTAAGAAAATATGTATTTTCCTTGGGTTGTTTATTCCTAGGGCTCTTAGGCTGAAGGCACATTGTCATGGCTACAGCTACAGCAAAACTGCTTCTTTATGTGCTTTTGTGTTTAGATCAGGGAAAATTTGTTGGATTAAATTAGCCACAGGAGGGCTCCATTGCAGTTTCTGGAAAAAAAATCTGCCGTTGTACTTTACCTGGTATACAGTTCAGTGGGTTATACTTATTTATAAAGGTGAAATTAGAAGCCAGAGCACAGAACTCAGGTACATTTAGAATGTTCATTTAAAATATCAGTTAATTTTGTGGAAACCTAAAGTATATCTCTGTGGGAAGTAGCATAAAAATGAGACTTGAAATGATAAGCTGTGATTTATTTATTTTATGTTTATCTTAAGCATTTTAAAATCCACAACAACAATTTGTATTTGGGGTATGCAATTTGTAGGTATCTAAAGCACAAAATAAGCACTTCCAGTTATACTACATTACCCATTATTTTTCTTCCTGTCAACCCAAAAGACTTTTTTTACGATCCAGTCTGACAAGCGAGATGCTGCTTGTTTCCCTAACCGCCCCCCCACCAACATCTATATTGGTTCTTCCTAACCTGCCTACAGGATAATAATGAGAATACAAGAAGAACAGTAGGAGGACTTCCAGGTGTAGCAAAAGGGAACACAGTCTTTTTTGCAGGACTTAGCAACACCTCAATTAAATCTCTTAGAGAGGCATTTCATGCACATTTGCTGCTCTTTTGGGGGGACTAAAGCTAAAGCAAGGTTTCAAAAGTTACTATATCAAAGAGGGAATGAGGGAGGGTAAGAAGGAGAGATGCCTAAAAAAAGAATCTCAAATCTGAGACCATACTGAGAAATATTGAAAACTATATGGAAAATAGAAAATATTCTCTGCCTGGTGCTATTTGAATTTCCTCCTGTACCTCACACACAGGAAGAGATGCCAGTCCCTATAGGAATTACGATAGGGCCAGATCCAGGGGCAATCTGGACACCAAAGTTTTGAAGTTCTACCTCACTCTCCTGCAGCTGTCAGTGGTTACACTCAGCATTTTGGTTTTTCTTTTTAATTTGGAAAGAAACACTAGTAGCGAAGGACCTAATAAATACAAATTCTCAGTGACGTATTTGATG
The DNA here is from genome assembly GCA_004024925.1 of Scalopus aquaticus. NCBI lineage: Eukaryota > Metazoa > Chordata > Mammalia > Eulipotyphla > Talpidae > Scalopus > Scalopus aquaticus. Next base: position 88,438 of record PVIJ01004634.1, read on the forward strand.
ATGTTTGAGGATTGTACATACTTAAAAATAAACACTGACTTGAGGGAGAAATGGTCCTGGAGGAGAGATGAGGGAGCAGCACTTTGAACTGTTGAGTTTTGAAGATTAATCACTAACCCTTGTTATTTTATAAGGACATCACTCTATAAACCCCCAAACAACAGTAAGTAATATGCATTTTTTTAAAAATAAGAAGGCATCTTTGTGTCTAAATGGCAGTTTGTTATCACACTTGGTGAATACTCATAGATAATCATAAGTGGTTGACTTTCTCTGAAGTGATAAATTGATTTTTCTTTTGATACATCTGACCTCTAGGTAGTATCTCTATTTTGTGCCTTAGAGTGATTCAATTGACTATTCTTTCTTCTCTCATATATCTCCCCTGACATGCTCCCACCCTCTGCACACTCCACGCTGCCTGCCCTACTGGATACTTTTGATTGGCATTTTTATTTATCTAGGTTATGGAAGCAGAGTAGCAAGGTGAAATGCCCAGGTACCTGAACACAGGATGGTTTAAATAGTCTCTTTTTGCAGGAATTGTCAAATCAAATTCTGCTGTCATATTAAAGAGGTGAAATAAGCACAGGCTTGAACTCAAGAAAAACCTGTGGTTAGGAAGACCTAGGGAAGGGAGGTGAACACAAATGGGAGAAGTCCCTAACAGAGATGCTCTTCTTTTCAGAGTTTTTTGATGACTGCTTAGAGTTGGATATATAATTGAGTTCACTTGACCCCTTCTAACTCTTAAGGTCATCTTCCAATTCCTCTTACTGAGATGATTCTTTTCTTTCAAAATAAGGTGGCTCTTTGACCATCCTTCTCCATTTCTCAGTTTTTCCCCTTGTTTACCTTATTCTCTACCTCCATCTTCATGTTGGAAAGGTCTCCCCAAAGTTCTGAAGTGCACAGTGTTGGTCTGAGTTCCTGATCTTTCGCTTCTCAACTTTGATAAGTTACATGCTTGTCTGTAGGCTTTGATTTCTTATTTGTGTATGTAGATAATGATAGTACCTACTTCACAAGGATATTGTAGGGGTTAAGTAATGATATGCAAAAGAAACACCCTGTCAAAGTATAATAGTATTACTGCATGAGCTTCAAATTTCAAATTCAAACCCCACTTCCTAGTAAGGTCCCCTCCAATAATCCATGTGAAAAAGGATAGTTTCCTTTGCTAATTTCTTATACACTTACTAGTTTCAGGAGCCCTAGAGCCACAGTATATACGGCTCTGTGTTCTAGTCATTTGTGTTCATGTTTTCTCATCTGAACCAGAGGGAAAATTTCTGGATGTCAGGGCGTCTGCCTTCTGCATTTTCTAGCATAGTGTCCTGTATACAGCAGGCATCCCATAAACTATTATGAAACCAAAAGGTCAAATGGATATTTTAATGAATTGACTGAATCAATGACTTAAGTATTCATAAACCAGTTTTAAAACTCTTAATCCATAACTCATATGGAAGGCATTAGAGTGTCTGGTAGGGTGAAGAGAATTTTTGGAGAATTCAACTCTTGGGGACCCAGAGGCACCTGAGTGAGAGGGTGCCAGGTGTGAGAGTGGAAAACCAGAAAAACAACAAGCCCCCTTTCTCATGTCAAGCCTTAGCTGAGAGAGACCATTTTGAATTTTCATGAAGATTGAAAATTTTAACATCTGATACCAGACTGGACATATTCATCAATGAATCAAGACGACATTTGCATGTCTTGACTTAGTGGAAGGCTTTTTTGTTATCAGAGAGTGACTGAGAGTTTTGATCTAAATTCAAGAGGAAGCGTTTGTTGAATGGATTTGAATGCTCAAGTGAAAACTAAGGTGCTTTTCTGATGTCACCCCAGGATTCCCACTGCTAAAAGTAATGATTTTGTGAGGCTGGCTCAGGGTCAGTCTTTAAAAATTTTAATTTAATTTAATTTAATTTTAATTTATTTATATATTATATATTATATATAAATATCATATATTTATTTATATTATAATATTTTATTTATATTTTTATTTATTTATATATGTGATTGTTATTTATATCTTTTACGCTTTGTCAGTGTCAGTCTTGACCAGTTGATCACAACTAGAAGTAGAAGTGTTGTCAGGTAGGACTGCAGGCTGCTGGCGGGAAGTGGAGGTTGTGAGGGATGCCTTCTGCATCCCCGGGGAGGAAGAATTGCTGCTGCATTGCCGCCACTTGGACCCCATCCTGCTCCCTGGACTGCTGTACGGGATGTGGGTTGCTTACATTGCCCCTCTTCTCATACTGCTCTGTCCTCCCTCTCACCTCCTGTAACCTACCTCTTTTACTGCCTCACTGCCCCTCTTTTTCTCCTTGGACCCCATAGCACGAGCCAGGAACAAGCACTGCACTTTACCAGGCGCTCGGAAAGTTCTGAATCTTCCAAATCCTGATTAGATTACTTTTTTCTTTTTAATGTTTCTATTGGGATATGATTGTCAGTTGCCATGGTATTCTGTGCAAACAGAAGCACTTTTATTCCGTGGGATGCTCTCAAGAGGAGCTATCATGCGGTGTTGGTCACAGAATGAATCACTATTATAACCAGTTTGTTTACAGGTTTGGTAAACCCTTGAGATTTGCCACTTACAGTAGCTGCCCCCAAGATCTGTTTCAGACCAGTGTTCACATATTCTCACATGTGAAATTGTGAGCACTCACTGAAGCGTTCATTGGGATTGGATTGGGGAGGGAAAGATACATTTTGAGGGCTGGCAAAGATAGGGACTAGGTACACTCATTTTCTTTTAATATCTAGGGATTTGGGTAATAACAACCAGCTTTGGCTACAGCATCACAACAACCACTGGTCCGGTGGCCAGAGGAAGACACCAAGTGGAGGATGCTGGTTTTTTCATCTCTTTAACTTTCTTGTCATCTGTGCCTTATTATCGCCTCTCCAGTCCCCTCCATCCCCATTTATCATCATTTTTTAAAAAAAGATTTGTTTATTTTTGCATACAAGCTGGGGTGTAGGCCAGAGGTGTGGGGTGGTGAGAGGGTTCACAAGAGACAGAGTGGGGAGCAGAACAGGCAGATCGACTGAAGTACACTGCTGAGGGGAGCACCGGGTGAGGCAGGTGAGTTCCGGCTGCTCCATGTGGGAGCTCCCTGGCCGGGCTTGGAACTTGCGCAGTTGCCAACTCCACAGCGCTGCGCTTAACCCGTTGCGCCACCAGGGAGGCCTATTCCTCACTTTTGAGCCTGGTCGGCGTTTGTAACTTCTGAGTTCTGGCCCTTATTCCAGACTTTTCTGTTCTTCTATGATAATTTACTAAATACTAAGAAAACAGCTAGGAAATAGGACATAAAAATCGTTAGTGAGTGTTCATGGCCAAATGCATGGCATTTGGGGTTGTTTTTAAGCTGTAGTGGCAAAAAAAAAAAAAAAAAACCCTTTGAAAAATGCTAGTAATGCAGGGGTCCCAGCTTGAGCCTGTACCCCAACAACTTTCTTCTCATTAGGTATTTGGCTATACTAGCCTGGTTTCTGCAGTGCCTGGAGAAAGATAAGAATGCAAGGACTTGACATTTGTCCATGCCAAACATGATGTTTGTCAAATAGTAGCCTTTCAAAGAACAGATTCTATAGCCAGAGGATCTGGGATCATGTCCTCTGTCTAGGACTTAGTGACTGGTGACAATCCTGGGCAGGATGCTATTGTGTTGAGTTTGCAAAATGGGGATATTAGTAGTAACATGCATCTCAGCGCTGTTTTGAGTTAATTTATGCAAACTCCTTCAAGCAGTCCATGGTACATGCTGTGCTTTTGGTATTTAACCAAAACCAGACCATAATACTGGTTTGTTAAATATTTCATTGCTTTAAAAACAAGTGCCAGCTCTTGGTATTGCCATATGTTTCTCCAGCCTTTATGGGTGGACTCTTTTCTGAGTGGGGCAAGAAGAGGGGCTGCAGGTTGGGAGTCTCTGAGACCCAAGTACATAGGTAGCGCTGCATTCATTACCACTGGGACAAGTGTGACCCACACAGAGAAAAAATAACTTCTCTTTTATGAAGACCATGCCATGACTTGGGTGCAGTGATGACACCGCGCCTTAGAAATGTCCAGAGTTTTTCTCTTTGGGAATATCGTGTGGGAACATTTCATGGAGGGACCAGCACGGAGGCTGTTGGACAGACCACCAGTGCTGGCGCGGGCAGTGGAATGGAAGAATTTGAGAGATCTGTTTGGTACTTAGAAACTATCCCCTGTGCTTTCAGAAATACCAGAAGGGATTTTTTAGGGGCCTAGAGCCCTGTATTGTAAGGGTAGGGGTAGGAATCTGTTTGGCTTGAGCTGTAACTCGCTATGACTGTCAGTATGCACATGTTGGCAAGGTCTTGGGAGATTCCGGTTACACCAGGAAAGGAGACTTCGTGAAATCAGTTAACCTGGAGCAAGAGTCTCTTGGAGACTTACTTCTACTTCTTTCCTTGTTATCTTACATTTACCTCCTTCTTAGACCAGTGTAGTTGTTCCCTCAATATATGATTTCTTAGCATGTTATTGGTCTCTTCTATGGGAGCTATCTACTTATTGCAGTTACTAGATTTGCAGTTCTTTGTGTCCATATGGGTGCTGCCTCAAATGTATTGCTTTGTCCTCAGTTATCAATTTAATTCATTAATGAAATAAAGTCATTGGAAATGCGGACACAGATCTCTTTAGCAAAGCTGGACCATGCTGTGGCCTCTTCTTGCGCAGTAAGCATGGGGAGACCTGGTGTGCCCTCATTTGTGTTCCTTGTGAGCTGACTCTTGTGCTCGCGGAGGGATCTTGCCTCACATACCCTGGTCTGGGTAGACCCAGGGAGGGGCACCTTAGAGTTCAGCACTTAATTGTTCTTTACGCAATGCTTCTTGTATGCTAGTGTTGTCTTTCCAGATAGATACACAATCTTTTCTTGAAATCAAGAATCTTTGACACTTCTTTGGTATTTCTGTGGTATTCTGCAGAGACCAGACCATAATACTGGTTTGTTAAATATTTCATTGCTTTAAAAACAAAAACAATAGAGCAACAGAGCAAACATTCTCTTCTTTCAATTCCTATAGCATTCACATTCTTCTTGCTGCAATGCTGTTTTTACTGAAAAGAAGGGATTTGTTCCATTTACAGCCCTCACTTCTCCCCACCTTTCATTGGAATGTACCTGGTGTGGGCTTTTTAATTAGTAGGGAAGATATTGCCTCTACATCAGTAATGCCAAAACAAGGAGTGAGGATTTTTACATAGCTGATTGTAAGAATTCTTTCAGGTATTAGTCTTAGATCTACCGTGAAATCAGCAGTTGTGGTGAAACTACACGGAATTCAATGGCAATCTAATAGTTCTCAGTAATATCAGACTAATGCATCAAAATGGACATATGGCAGAACAGAATGCTGACATGAAAAGTTTTTACAGATGGATCCCTATTAATTTATATAAGTGTAGCTCATTTTTCCCCCATTTTTTTGGGGGGGGAAGGTTTGCTAACCATGCAAATATTAGACATTTACTTGCATAATTTCTCTTGTCTATTTTTACATACACTACATTTTGAGAATGCAATTGAGAATTGGGTTTTTGCTCACAAATGCTCTCTTTTTCTGCCTTGACACAGATATTATTAGATTACAAACTTCTCTGTGAGGATTGTGCCTTTCTCTTTCTAAATGTTGAGCTCAATGCCAAATTGAATGAGCAGGCAATGCCATTCCTAAACAGAAAAGCTATTCGGGGCTCCTACTCTGCTGCTTCCACTCAGTCCTCTTCCTGCTTTTTCCTTCTTTGTCTTACCAATCCTGGGCAAGAGATCTTGGGCTGCCTTAAATATCACCGAGTGAGCGACTTAAGACATTCATTTTCTCACAGCCTGCCTACAGCTTGACCTTGGACCTCTAGAAGTTCGAGGTTTCTCCTGAGGCTTCCTTCCTTGACATGCAGGTGGCGACCTGCTCCCTGTGTCCTCTCATGCTCAGCCTTCTGCCTGGTTTTTGTCTCCTCATCTCTTCTTTTTTTTTTTTTTTTTAAAGATTTATTTTTTATTTATACATACAAGCTGGGGTACAGGCCAGAGGTGTGGGGCGGCGAGAGGGTTCACCAGAGACAGAGTGGGGAGCAGAACAGGCAGATCAGAACTACACTGCTGAGGGGAGCAGCGGGCGAGGCAGGAGAGGTCTGCTGCGCCATGTGGGATTCTCCCCGGCTGGGCGTCGAACTCGCGTCACCGCTGCCGACAGCTCCGCAGCGCAGCGCTTAACCGCTGCGCCACCGGGGAGGCCCTCCTCATCTCTTCTTATAAGGATACCAGTTATATTGGATTATGGCCTTTCTTGACTTGACATCACGTGATGCTGACTCTGAATATTTTCCTAAGCGGAACCTCCTCAAAGCCCTCCCCTTCAAATGCCCCGAGGAAAAGAAAGATGACGCATAGTTCAGAGTCCGTCCTAAGACCGTCCCATTGTGCATCCCTATGTTTAGGGAAACAAACAAACATGTAAAAACACTGGTTTGGTAATTCCAATTCACACGCCGTGTTCCCTGGGAAGCAGGCTCCAAGGCGGAGGTCAGCACACAGGAAGTTGATGGGGAAGTACTTTCAGGCTTCAGACCTGTGGGCAATAAGGACAGGAGGGAGGATTTTGCAAAGGAAAGAGTGGGGCTGAAATGAAGTGTTGACAAAGGCCTGGGATGACCTCTTGAGGATCACTGATAGTGTAGCCTTTTTGAAGTTTTCCAAATACCAGGGTGGGGGATTGGAATTTCATATCCCTGTAGATCTCCCACAGTCATTGGATGCAGGCTGCCCCCCCGGAAAAGACCATGACCTGGGGGCCTCCCCGGTGGCGCAGCGGTTGGGCGCTGCACTGTGGAGCTGTCGGCAGCAGCGACGCAAGTTCCACACCCGGCTGGGGAGATTCCCACATGGTGCGGCAGACCTCTCCTGCCTCGCCCGCTGCTCCCCTCAGCGGTGTATTTCTGATCTGCCTGTTCTGCTCCCCACTCTGTCTCTGGTGAACCCTCTCGCCGCCCCACGCCTCTGGCCTGTACCCCAGCTTGTATGTATAAATAAATAAATCTTTAAAAAAAAAAAAAGAACATGACCTGGACATGACCTTGAACAAGTTGGTTCTTTTTTGCTGAGAATGACTCCCAGAGAGGGACTCAAAAGGAAGCTGTGAATTGCCAGAATTCCTAGCAGCTAGTGGGTGGGAGCTCTGCCCTGGGTTGAGGGTTCAGGATGGCTCATCCATGTCTACTGCACCAACACTGCCTTTTGGGGTTCTGCTTTTTATTTTTATTTATTTACTTATTTTTAAAAAAGTTTTATTTATTTTTGCATACAAGCTGGGATGCAGGCCAGAGGCGTAGATGGGGTATGAGAGGGTTCACCAGAGACAGAGTGGGGAGCAGCACAGGCAGATGGACGGAAACACACTGCTGAGGGGAGCAGCGGGCAAGGCAGGAGAGGTCGGCTGCACCATGTGGAAATCTCCCCAGCTGGGCAACGAACTCACCCCACATTAGCCGCTTACAGCTCCACAGTGCTGCGCTTAACCCGTTGCGCCACCAGGGAGGCACTGGGGCTCTGCTTTTTAAAACCAGCCAATACACAGCAGATTTGGCTTATGATGTTAAATGTTCTAAGTAAAACAGTCAATAGAGTAATAGGTCAGTCTCTCTCTCTGGCTTGTCAAATCCTCCTGTCTTCTCTTTGAGGATTTATCATCTTTCTTTTCTTATTTTTTCCCTGAAGACCAGAATGAAGTATCAGACAAATGTACCCAGATCTGAACATGGTCAACTTAATACCCTTTGTAAAGCAGACGGAAGAACATTTTTTCTCCTGCCTGAATAAAGATCATTTTCTCCCTCTATGGGATTGAAGTGATAAAGATGTCTGATTCAGTGTGGGAACTGTCAGAACAAATAAAACAATTTTGCTTAAACACTTTCCTCCCATCTATCCTTGAAATGGATTACCAAATTAAGCCACAGTCGTATAACCTTGACTCCTTGTTCCCTTCATCGTATTTTGTTTCCTGTTTAAAATGGAAATACTGCTTTTTTCTCCCCATTTTTGTCAGATACATTTATGGGAAATTCTCAAATAATGTCCTCAGATGATCTCCCACATGCAAATTCGTTTTCCTTAGCTGAAAGACTCAGGCTCCTTATTCAAACTAATTCTAGCTCTCAGACAATTTAAAAGGCTGTCTTTTGTTTTCCTGACTAGAAGAAGCTTTCTGTTTTGGGGCCAGAAAATCTATTTTGATTTCATACCAGCAGCTGAAAAATTTGTGATACAAGGGGCATAGACTAAACAGGAAATGCAAAGTTTTTATATTTCTCATAGATTTATGTAGCATAGAGTGTCTTTTATTATTTATTCACACCAAGCATTTCCTTCTTTACAGAAAAAGACATGAATTCTCTGTTTTTCACATTCTCGAATCTGTTGGATGTTTGGATGATGTCACATTGAATCCGACACTCAAAAAGGTATGTCTCTTTTGTGTACTCTGATAGCTTAAATACTTTGAATACCCAAGAGTTCAGCACAAGCATTGGTTGACTTTGTCTTATTCATCAAACGTTGGGCTTTGATTTTTCCACGTTGGTTTGCTTTGGAGTGACTTCAGAAGGAGATGACCAGTGAGTTGTAAGATGCTACAAAACAGGCTCTGGCCAGGCTCCCAATAGCTTCAGGGAGGGAAGGTTGTGGAAGCTGCAAGGACCTAACCTTCCATGTTTGATTTTTTTGCTTTTGGTTTGACTTTTCAATAAAACATCATTTATGAAGTTCATCCATATGTTTATAGTTGTAGATTATTCATTGTCTGCTGTGTTGGGGCTCATCTTTAGGCCTTCTTTTCCCTTGGTCCTGCTATTTCATCATCAAATCCTATGTCATCTTTAAATATATCTAACATCTTGCTCCTTCCTGCCATCTCCTCAGGCCCTTCAGGTTCCAGTCAGCAGTACTTTTGGCTTGAATAATGCAGTGAGTCATCTTTTATGTCTTCACTTACATTCCTGCTTCCCTGCAATCCTGTCTACGCATGCAGCCAGCGTGACCTTTAAAAATAGCATGTTATTCACATACTTGAAACATTCATGGTTACCCATTGTATTTAGGATACTACCCAAAGCTCACATGAGGGCTATAGGGCCCTGCATGAACACTGTCCTCACCATCTCGTGCAACCCTCTCCAGCTCCATTATGTGCTTCCAAACGCTCCAAGAGAAAACTTCTCTGTTTTTAACTTTGGTAGATGTTATTTTTCCTACTTCAGTTTTTTCCCCACCCTCTCTTAAGTAGGCAAGTTCCCATTCAATCATTTCCAGAAAGGCTGCCTTCCTTGATATAGCCATCCACATGAAATCTCCCTGTTGTTTCATTTGCAGTGAGCTACACCCAATATGTTACAGTGTGTGTGATTGTTAAATGACTTCCCTCTGTGCTGTGGCTACTCTGGGGCCATGTCTGTTTTGTTTGCTATTATAACTGTTATGTCTAGCACAGGGCCTGGTACATCATGGCAGCCCTCAAACATCCCTGCAATGAATAACTGGCTCTAGTGGAGCTTCAGGTACCATGAGACTTTTTACCCTACAATGTATTAAGGTAACTCTTCATTTACGTTTTTGTGATTGGAAGACTTTCAGCTAAAAAATAGGTAAATTGGGTATTAAGATTCTGAGCACCTTGCAGCAAACATTCACTTAATGAGCTGCTCTGGCTAAGACTTAATAGTTCACTTTAGAGAAGTACAGCCCCTGAATTAGAAGCAGCATAAGCTTTATGCCAGAGTTCTAGTTTGAAACTTTAAATCTGACTGCAGCCGCGTGAAACCTAGAGGCAATGACATTCATTTTAGTTTCCTTTTTCTGTTGTCCTTTCCTGCCACTGTAGCTCAGAGACTATATTATTTTTTCAGTACATGTGCAGTGCATGAAAGGACAGGTGAGAAGCTGAACAAACATGTGTTGCCAATGGCTTTTTTAGGCCACAAGGGGGAGCTGTTTAAATTCCTGTTAAACATAAACAATTAAAGGAAGAAATTTGGCAATAATAGGGTTGGCCAGATGGACACCTATTTATATGATACTGACTCTGGAATTCCATTTATTTTTAAGCTAGAAAAATTCCAGTTCTTTTTTATCCACAATATAATTTGCATTTTAAATAATGTTATTAAAGGCAGAGAATTGTTTTTGCTTTAAAATCTAATTTTAAGTCTCATTTAACGAGTGGGAAAAAAGTGCAAGTATTCAATTATGTGACAAAAAGATGAAAATTCCTCTCAAAATTAGTCTCTTAGGAAGGAAAGAAATTTTTCTTTTAAAAATTACTTTTTCTTTCAATGATTAGTCTGTAAGATTTAAAAGATTTAAATATTTATGCGAATCATCAATTTTCTAAAATGTACAAATTGTGGCTTGAGCACTCACTACGAATACTGATGTCAGACATACTTACATACTGTGAATTCAGGTCTACAACTACACTGCCAACCTCCTGGTTGAGTTGAGAATGCATTTGAGTTGCCAGAGGGAGCTGACCTAGGGCAGAAGTGTCCTTTTCCACTGGGAAGCTAATGAGGGAGCGCGTGGGGTGCACTGTATCCAGTCAAATGACCCAGTTGACGCCCAGTAACACCAGTAACACTGCTGACATCCCTTGGGTGTTTATGTGGGTCCGGCACGTGGACTTGCTCATGAATTTCTCACAACCCTGTGAGGTTACCGTTGCCACTGGTTTCATTTTAGAGATGAGAAAACCGAGGTTTAGTGATAAATGTTTAGCCCGTTGTATAAGATCGTTATGCTGTTAAGTGCGGAAGCCTGAATTTGAATCATCCTCCCTAATCTGTGGCTCATCCAAAGTTGGGGTAGATTGATTCTTTCCCAACAATGGGCCAGACTGTACACTGTTACCTTGATTTTGAACATCAGGATTCAGACAAGATTTTCTTCTTACTCTAAAATGTTTTGTCCTAAGAGGGAAGAGGAAAGCTCTTAGAGTTGAATAAAGAGCGGCTGTATCTGGGATGATGGTCAGAAAGTAGTACATGTGGTGAGGTTCTGGCTTTCTGCTGACTCTCCCATGTGATATCAAGCCCTTGGGAACACAAACTTACCTGAATCATGAAGAACACACACCATTTAGTATTAAAGGTCAAGTCATCAAAAATGTTCTGAGCAGATGACTTTTAAAAAATCTGGCATTTTGCTGTAGTCATCCAGAGCCTGAGCATGTGTTTTGAGTATTCAAACATGCCCTGGGATCAGAAATCTAAGTATCACCCTCCTGGCTGGGGGATGAAAGAGAGGCGGGAGGTATGTGGGGGGGGCGCTGTGGCAGAGGAGATAATCTTGCTAATGATGGTCTGTTATCTGCCTGTGTTTTCTCCTTGCCCCTAGGATCAACCCTTTTCCTCACTTTTCTCCTTAAATAATTGGAAAACATGACTGATTTCTCTGAGAGTATTTATGAGAAAATGACACTTCTAGATATAAAAGCAAATAATCCATTCTCATTCTTTCAGCTCTTTACTCAAGTCTTTCTTATGCACCAGATATAGAACTTCAATGAGTTTTTAAGAGCTGAAAATCATACTGCCTTAGGATTCATGTGTTTTTTATTATTCATGCAGAGTCAAGCTTACATGCCCTTTTAATTTAGTGGTTGTCCAAAGTCCAGCCTCAGGACTGGGGCTGGGACAAGATTTTGACCTTAGAAACATGTGTTCAAATACAGCAACAGATCCAGAAGTTTCTGTGGAAATAGACAGGCTTAGGTTTGGATCTCAGGCGTCCTTCCAGCCTGGGTTTCCAGCTTAGATACAGGCTGTTCAGTTAAATTTTGAACTTTGGAGAGGGAAAGATTAATTTGTTTTTAGTATAAGTAGCTCCCTAATATTACATGGGAGACATTTTATCAAAAATCATTCACTCTTATCTGAAATTTGGTATTTATTGCCTATTTGCTAAGTTGGTAGCCCAACTTTTCTTTCCATCTCTCTGATGAGTGGGGTGTTGTGGTTAAAGAGTACAGACCCTGGAAGCAGTCTGCTGGTTGACATCCTGTGTGAACTTCAGTAAACTGCTTAGCTTCTCTGTGCTAAGTTTTTCTTATCTATAAAATGGGGGTAATAAGAGAATCCCCTATCTTTGAGTTATGTTGTCAAGATTAAATAAATTAATGCGTTAGAACATTTAATAATGGAGTACTCAACAAATATCAGCCGCTATTATTATTGTCATTACTATTATATTATTAGTTTTAGAGGTGTTTCTCACTTCTAAAATTGATAATAATATTAACTCCTCACAATATTGGGGAGGTTATTATGAGAATTAAATAAGATAGTATATTGAAAGTACTTGGCATAAAGTATACTTTCCAGTACCAAAATAGTTAAACTTTATATTTTGAAGGGTTCTATGTTATTTGAAATCTTTCTTTCATCTATTTTAAAGGATTGCAGAGAACTGAAGACATCACCCCTTATCTTAAAACTACTGAGGGTAGATCTTTGAAAGTTACTCAGAGAGAGAGAGAGAGAGAGAGAGAGAGAGAGAGAGAGAGAGAGAGAGGGTTTAGTAGATAGCTTTCTTCTCAACACAGTGATAATGCGCACTTTTGACTAAGCTTATAAACTTATCCAAAGATTCTTTGTCCAGGGAGAGTAAGTGCTTTGACCAAATTCAAGTCACTAAGTGGTATGTCAGAAAGTAGGTCCTACTCCTCGGGTGGCGGGGGGGTAGGGATTGAGCGATTATGTGGTATGGGGGTGAAGGGCCTTTTAACCTCAGTGGCCTTTGACTAGATCACACACTTGCGCCACTACTAATCTCTCATATGTGGGGTGCTCTCCCCCACAGGAAATAGTAGGAAAGGGGAGTGGAGCCCCCTCGCTGGGGCATGAGCATGGCAACCGGCTGAACAGCTCCCCAGAGGAAACTTCAGAAGTTAATGACGCTTCCCAGAAGGCATATCCACCTCTAGGGAGAGCCTGGAGTACAAGGAGAATAGTTCTTCATGTAGAGCCCCAGATATGTCAGAGGGACTGCAATATATATTCAAGGTCTAATAATTTTTATTGTCTATTAACAGCTGAGATGTTGAAGGTCTGTGAACACTGAAATTTGCAACTATGGAGAGCTATGTCTGCAATATTGATGAGGCTTTCATTCTAGCATCAGTTTTCTAACTTGGAAATCATTAAAAACAGGAAAAACTTTTTGTCCCATGCTATAATGTACTCTAAATACTGCTCTGTGGCACTGTCAGAATAGAAAGCTATTTTCCTATTCTAAGTAAAGCTTAGAGAAGGGAGAAAAATGCTTAGAGCCTCATCCTTGGGCTTCACTTTGTCCGAGAGGAGACTAGGTGGAGACAAAGAGCAAGACCAAATATGAAAGTTTGCTCCTTAACGTGTAAGAGGGCTCCAAGTTTAGAACCAGAAGACACTGAAACCAGATTGAAGCGTAGTTCTGTTTCATCTAATACTTACCAATTTACAGCAAGGGAACCAAAGCCCAGGATAGTATGGAGACTTCATGGGCCATACATCCCATTAGTGATGGGGCTGGAATTAGTCTTGTTTTCTTTGTCTCGCTGGCTGTCGTTGACTCTGTGAGATGCCTCTCATCATCCTCCGCAAATGTGAGGTTGGAAACTTAAGCCGATGAGAGAAGATGGAGTGGGGGGAGGGTCCAGGCCCTTGCAGGGCTGAGTCTGACTTTAGGAAGTGGACAAATGATTGGTATTGGACGTCAAATGCCCAAATGGTTTAAGAGCCCGGGTGGTTTTTACTTTCAGTTTATCTAATTAGTTTTTCCCTTCTCCAAAGTGTGTCTGTGTGGGTGATGGGCATTGTAGAGGAGGTTTGTCCAGGGAAGGTTTAATGGACACCATACAACATAAAAAAGGAGTGTAAGATGTGATTCCTGCCTAGACAGTGTTTATAGACCAGTTGGGGAGGGGAGGGAAAACACGTGGCACAGGGGAGCGGGATGACTCACTGTGCTAATAAGGCAGCAGTTCTAAAGGGATGCTTTAGAAGCAAAAATGGAGCCCGTTTTTCTGATCCTCAGATGAACCAACTTTCATGAGTCACTGTAGTGAGGAGAACTTTTGTCTCATGGTGGCATCTGTGGCTTATAAGTATATAAGGCTCCTGTTTAATAGAAGACAAAACACTGGTAGTCTGCAGATAAAATTTCACTTGTAAAATTTTTGTCCAGAAATTGCTGTCATATGGTCATACAAAATATCTTTTCCAGTGGCGTTAATGGTCACAATTGCCATTTTTTCCCTTCTTCAGCCAATTTTCAGATGCTTGCTCTTTTCTCTCATGTCTTCTAAGGTGAGAAATTTGCTTGTATTATGGCCCTTTAGCATCAGTTTAATAACAGTTGAAGATGCTGTTCTGGGTGCTCAGTGTTTTGCAAAAATGTGAAATGTGCTCCCTTCCCTGGTGGAGCAGGCAATCCAGTGGGGGATAGGGGAGGCAGTGGCGAGGGGGTCGGGGGGGAGAAGGAAGGAAGGAGGAAGGGGTTAGCCAGCTACACAGACCTTCCCTAAAGGCTATTGGAGAAGCGGCCAGATAAACTATGTGAACTGGGGAGTAAATCCACTTTGGAGGCCTCTTTGAGGCGAGAAAGGGAGGAATGGGGAAAGACTGATGTAGAAGGTGGCATTTGAACTGTCCTTGAAGAATGAGTAGGCACAGTGTCACAGAGTTAAGTGTGTCAGGGACGAATGAACTGCCCAGCTGGCTGGGAAGTAGGTCATTTGAGGGAGTTGGTGGAGATAAGACTGAAAAATGCTCTGAGAGAAGTTTGCTTGAGGAGGAGTTTGGATTTAAGTTGATAGGCAATGGGGCAGCCCTGAAAATTGCTCAGCAGAGAGGTGATAGGCAGTCAAAGAACTACCTTGTTTTCCTTTGTGGCACTTTCATTAGAAATAAATGGCAACCAAATTAGCTGACATTTACCTAAAGAGTAAGTTTTGAGACAGACCTAAGTGGCCTGTCTCCACCCTTGCTACGTGTTTAACATCCGGTAGAAACACTGTTGCTTCAGTGGCAAGAGGTCGGTCAAATGTTACCTAAGGAGTCAGCAGAAGAAAATAAATACACCAAGGTGGATGAAATCTGGAAGGAATTGTGCAGAGAAGCCAGATTCAAAGGTTACTGTTGAATCCATGTATATGACATTGGGGGAAAGGGAAGAGTGTAAAGGCACAGATCAGTGGTCACCAGGAGTGAGGAGGGGGGAGGGGCTGCTTACAAAAGAATCACGTGAAGGGGTTGTTTGGGTTGTTGGAGTCTGTCTCTGTCCTCGGTGTGATGATGGTTACAGAGCTGCCTGTGTTACAGCTCTTAGTATTGAACATCAACCATTTTATTGTATGTAAATTTAAAACACAAACAGCAAAAAAAAAATTCCATTATGATTATGTAGTTTTCTGTAAATATTTCTTCAAGTTTTCAAAAACCGATCATTTCTTTGTAATAGAGATGCAAGTCTATGTATGAATTTAATTGCTATGTAATAAATTATATATTTAATTGATATATGTTTAATTAACCAGAGCGATTGATTTTCTAGCTCTGGCTAGAAGAAAAAACTTGCTGTATTTTCCCAAATATTCAAGAACTTTATTAGAATCACACTAGTCTTATTGTATTAAATAGATGACAGTTGTGAATAATACATTATTTGTACAGTGACTGCTCTTGAACCATTTCATATTTTAAGATTCTCCTACAACTTTCCAACCACAGAAATGTGCTTAATCAACCTTTTTACTATAATCAAACTAAATATAAACCTCAGATCGGATCTCGCAGAGTTTGATTTATTGGGTTCAAATAAATGTCTTTTTTTTAAAGATTTATTTATTTATGCCTACAAGCTGGGGTGTAGGCCAGAGGTGTGGGGTGGTGAGAGTATTCACCAGAGACAGAGTGGGGAGCAGAATAGGCAGATCTACTGAAGTATACTGCTGAAGTACACTTCTGGCCCACTGCCAGAAAGGAGAGGTCTGCTGCACCATGTGGGAAGCTCCCTGGCTGGTTATAGAACTTGTGTTGCAGTGGCTCTGGATAGCTTCACAGTGCTGCGCTTAACTTGTTGTGCCACCAGGGAGGCCCTCAAATAAATGTCTTTAAAGCCTAGTTGTTATACTTTTCTATCAGTAGGAAAACTCAATAATAGCTGATCATGTTTTCAAAGTATAACTCCTGCAGCATGTCATCCAAATCAAAGTCTCAAACCACATTATCAATGTGCTGAGGACAGAAAGGAAAGGAAAGAACTTTATTGTTTATTATAGGCTAGGATAAAAAGAGGGACTGACCTTAGTATAGATTAGAAGCTCCAAAATGATTTCGCTCTATTTCCTTTGAAGCTTCTTTGTAGTTACTCTAACTCGCTGTGTGTTTTTAACTAAAATAGTGGTTGATTTATGTTTCTTTTAAAATAACACATTGTCTTTTTAACTTAAACCTATATTTAACTTTGCAGAATAATCGGTTCCAGAGCTGGAGCGCTGTGCTCCTCCAACTGATTACAGTTTGCATGTTAATAGGACCGGTGCTCCCAGCCTGGGAAAGGGCCCCAGCCAAATCTGCCTTCTCTTTGGGAGGCAAAACCATGCAGTACAAACCACAGAAAGTCTAGTGGCATGGGACGGCATGAATAATTTGGTTATCTACTGGCGTTTTAGTTTTGTTCTCATGAATGACCATCAATGATTGTCAAGGACAATTACATGTTCTTAGAACTATTTTAAAATTAGTAAAATTAGGATATTGAGTTTTTAAGCTCCTTAAGATGTTTAAGGGCACTGTTTCATCAGACATAATTTGAACATCTTTGCTTGTAACCTTTATTTCTTTTTTTTTTTTGCTGTTAATTTTGTTTGTCTTTTACATTACTGTATATTCCCCGTAGGTTTCCCACCACCAATTCACCCGTGAACCATCACCATAGTCCCTTGTGCTCCCCTCTCCCCCATTCTGAGCCCCAATCCTCCCCCCTCTCTCGCCGATCATAACCTTTATTTCTATTGCATTGTTCCAGTTTCTGCCTTGTCATTTTGCAAAACCCTACCTGAACCTTGACTGGATCTGACAGCTCCTGTTCTTGTTCCTCCATTTGCAAAGCTGCAGAAATGACTGACAAAGCAGGTGTATCTACAGCTCTCTAATAGATTCTTACTGTTACCAGGATAAAATCCAAACAGGATAAAATCCCCCAAATCTCAGGATAAAATCAGCAGGATTCAGAAGGCTGGACTGCTCCTGCCTACCTCCCTAGCAGCTGCCTCCCTGCTGCTCTAGTTCTGCCCTTTGGGGTTCCTTTCTGTAGAGCCTTGGCTCAGGTTTTTCCACCTGGAAGGCTCTTTCTAGTCCCCTCTTCCTACCTAGTCTTCAGATCTCTTTGAGGTCCCAACAGCCCCCCATGGTGTTACTATCTCTTACTTCGCCTTTGAGCACCTGTCGCGGTTGTAAATGCGCAATTACTTATGCAACTATTTGTTGACTGTCCTCCCTGATAGAATGATCTCCATGCTTCTAGGGAACATTTTCTTTTGTGCTTCTACAGAACCCAGCCCAATGCCTTGCCCATCATGCAGTGAATATTTGGTGAACAAATAAATGGAAAACTAAGGCAACCATAACTTTAAGGATAATTGAAATAATTGTTTTAGTTAGAGCTTTTGAATGGGTGAAATGAGAAGGCGCATGAATCAATCCCAACCTGTTTCCCTGTGAATCTCAAACATTACTGTGTGCACACATCACCTGGAGGTGCTTTCTGAACATGTAGCTCCTTGGGCTCCATGCTCAGAAACACTGATTTCAGACATTTGGGGCAGCGGCCAGGAGTCTGCATGTGTATGAGGATCCTGGGTGACTTTGATGTGGTTATTTGAAGACCACAATTTGAATAGCCCTGCTGTGAGGTGATGATTTTCACATAAAATTAGCTTAAGGTTAGATTAACATCTGCATTCATGGAAACAGTTTGGAATATGGTGATCAAGTTCACTATAGCTACCTATAAGGTATCTTCTGATTTGCACTCTTAAAGAAAATTTAAAAATAAACCTCTATAACTGAGTACTAATTAAGATGTGGTAATACTTGAAAAATTCATTCATTATAAAATTGTGTTAAAATGTTGTATCTCAATAGGAAATAAGCCAACAGGCTTAGTGCTATTCAAACCAGTGAATGCTGATATATGTATATATACAAATACATTAGAAATCAATTATGGTGACAAAATACTCATTTTCCAAATTAATCCTCTGTAGGAAACTCAAGTCCTTCCTTTCCTCACTACCCAGTGGCAGAGATGTACATGGTTCTCCTTGGCAACTCTCAGGCCAGTGTCTTTACTGTCATTTCTGGCATATACACTGTAGTTGCTTTAAGCAGGGTAGGGCTGGTTCTATACATCTACCAGTATGATCACCCAGTTTCACCTAATTTCATACCTAGTGATGATGACTCAGAATCAGTGTAACAGAAAAAAAATTCCATGGGTAAAGGTGATGGTTTTCACCCTTTATTTAAGTTTATTCCATGTGGGCCAAAAACCCATGGCTGATTGAATCTTCTGGGCTTTCGCTTTATTGGGATAATGCAAGTGGACAAATATGGAGAGTATGGAAAGTACCGGTTCCGTCTGGTCTGTTTCTTCATTACCTGTTTTGTTAGAGGTGTGTCATAAATGCATTTTCTCCATGTCTCTTTGAGAATTATTTTACATTGTGTCTATCTGAGCAAATTACTACCCTATTTAAATTACTACCCTATTTAAATAAAGCATACTTAAAGAGATCAATTCACTGTCTCCAAGTTAAATTCCATGTAGAAATTAGTGCTTGAGAGATTTCTGAGAGCTCCCAGATTTGTCAGTGCTTAGCACTAACAATTTTTGTAGGCTTAGCATCCAATTTGTACCACATAGTCTGTTGGTTGCAGCTTGTGTTAAAATCTGTTACAAGAATGAAAATGACATAAAAGGTCACATTTGAATTGTCACTGTGAATATAACTGTTCTAGGATACATTTGTATTCAAGGTTTTGGATTCTCAGATAACACATTTGTTTAGAAAACTATTTCTGCCTTTGAAATGAAGGTGTCATTGGATGTGATCAGTCATTATCTCCAGTTACAATGTTGAGCTCTCAATTTATCCATATTTATCCTTCAGTTAGCAGCTGTTCTCAATATTACTGGTAGTGTTAAAAGTCATTGGAAGGACGGAATGGTAGGCGATGGTGTTCAAACATAAAAGACATAGCCCTGGGATGACACAATTCCTCTGTATTCTGTTACCTAAACCAAACCTGCTCAATCCCGGAGACATGTCCATCCCCCTGAAATCCTGTGAGCCCTTCCCATTTGATAGAGATCAAAAGCTTGGGTAGTGACAGTGGTGATGGGAGAAGCACAATTTTTCCTGCTACAGGTTATGTATGTGGCATATGTGTGAGACCCACGAGCCAAACAAACCCGAGGTGGGGGGAGCCTATTTAATAAACTGGGGTTTCTTAGATAAAAAAAACTTCAGGCTTCTTGGAAGCCAATGGGAGCTATCCAGGGTGCTGGATACTTCTGTAGCACTTGCTGACCATGAAGGTCTTAGACTCTACTGTAGTGTTACTGCTCTGCTTGTGCTGACACGTGGCATTTGGTTAGAAAGGAGCCAATGCCTCGTGCCTAAAACAAGTTCTGTCCTGCCTGACCTGGTCTGACCTTGCCAAACAACTGCCACATCTCACTTGTGCCTATTGTACCTATGACAATGCCCAGTTAGATCCCAGACCAGTGGTTCCCAAACCTGGCTCTGCATCAGTCATGAATCTCATGAATGAGAGTCTTTGGGGGGTGGGTTCTAGTGGGGTCTAGGAGTTTGAGGATCACTGTCTTAGATTAATTTCTTGGTTCTTTGATCATGTTTCCTTTCAAACTTGGATCTAGTTCCTCTTGTTCTTCTCTTTCTCCAAATGGAAAGCAAATTGAATCTACAGTTGTCAGAGGTGTGACTGGAGAAAAGCATAATTAAGAACTCACATCCTGTGGAAGATAGTATGAAGGTTCCTCAAAAGATTAAAAATAGAGTACTTTTTTCTCCCGAAGCACAACAAATGGAGGACAGTGCTGGTGCTATGGGAGGCTTTGGAGGCCCTGGGGGCCCAGGAAAGGGGAGCTGTGGCCGACGGAGCACCTTGGAAATACTGAATGATGGCATCTGGGGGAAAATTTTTTTCTATCTCAATCTTAGATGTCAACATTACAAAATGTTTTACTCTTAGCCAGTTATGACTCCCATCTTCCATGCCTCTTAGGACATTTTAAGGAATGAAAGTGATCATTTTCTCTTCCCATCAAGTCTTTTCTATTTAGAGCATGAGGTTATTTTTAAAAATGAGGTGGGGTTTTGTATTTCACCCATGTCTTTGTTGCTTTCTAAGTGTTTCTTGTAAATCTTTTTTGTGTACCTTGAGTAATTTTTCCTGTCTTATCTATTGATTGTTGAGGATCTAAAATTTGTTCTGTATTAGGTCAATCATAGGGGCACCATTCTTCTAAGGTCATGAGCTGACAAGGACAGGACCTCCTGGTGGCGCAGCGGGTTAAAGCGCTGTGCTGTGGAGCCATTGGCAGTGGCGACGGAGGTTCGATGCCCAACTGGGGAGATTCCCACATGGTGCGGCAGACCTCTCCTGCCTCGCCTGCTGCTCCCCTCAGCAGTGTATTTCAGTCCATCTGCCTATTCTGCCCCCCACTGTCTCTGGTGAATCCTCTCACCGCCCCTCGCCTCTGGCCTGCACCCCAGCTTGTATGCATAAAAATAAAAAAAAAAATTAAACATGATTTGACAAGGACAGTTAAACAGCTAAACCCCAGATGGGCAGAACACCTGCAAAATACAAATTGGAAGTGGTTTCCAGACTCATAGCAAAATCTTTACTACATCCATAAACAATAGATTTAAAATGATTCTCTTCTACAGTAATCTTTTCTCTAATTATAAAAAAAGTACATGCTCTTACCTGTAGAAAATTTGTACAATATTTAAAAATATTAAGTGCAAAGAAGAAAAATAAAATAATAACAATAAGCCATTTTCTTATAATGATCAGTGCTATTTATTAAGTTGCTTTCTGTGGGGTAAACACCTTATAATCACAGTCTGTGAAAATTTCACCATAACCCTCACTTCTCTGGAGATTGCTATTAAAATTTTCTACCCATTTTTACCTTCAGTTGTATTTGATTAGTAGAGAGGTTTGGTTGTTTTGATCGAATCCTTTGGTTGTAACCAGACTCTGCCCTTATGTGAGGCAGATTTGGCTCCAGATCTAGATTTTCTTCCTTTCCAGGGTTCTGCAGAACTTTTCCTCCCTCCATGGAGTAATTCACCTGCCTACCCTTCCAGCTCACCCTTCTTGGGTGGCTTTCTCCCACCCTCTTCCCATAACCCACTTCAGCTTTCCATTGACATCAGCTTTTGCAAGATTGCCCCTTAGTGAACTGAAATTCATTCTTCAGCCAACACATTTTTTACTGCATGTCTGCTCTGTGCCATGTGCTGTTCTAGGCTCTGATGAAAGAGCAGGGAACGACACAACAAAATTTTCTGCTTCATGGAGCTCACATTCTAGTGGTGAGAGGGAAAGCAATCATAAAAATGAACATATAGATAAGCCAGAAAGAAAAAGAAAAATATCGAATGGTTTCACTTATAGGAGGAATATAGGGGGACCAAATAAGAGACCAGGAGGAGAAAATAACACAGAAAACAAAAACGAAAACAAAACTAACAGGAAACCATAAATAAGAGACATTCTGCAGGGGAGGGGGAGGAAGAGGGACCAAAACAGGGGAGAGCAAAGGGACTATGGTGATGGTTCACGGGTGAATTGGTGGTGGGAAACTTATGGGGAATACACAATAATGTAAAGGACATAAATAAAAATAATAATAAAAAAAGAAAAAATGAACATATAAAACATTAAATGGAGATATGTGCTCTGGAGAAAAAAGAAAGCAGTGAAGGATGATAAGGAGATTAAGGTGGAGGGTTACAGTGTTAAATGTTTAACATAAAATAGAGATTGAATAGCAAAAAATGATGAGTTCTAGTGTACATAGTTGTGTGGACTATGATACAAAATTTTTTGATTAAAGTCGTGTATTTTAGAATCCCCAAAGAATGAGCATTCTAAATTTTATCTTGTTTTACAGCAGAACTTTGAAGAAAATGTTATAGATACTGTAAGAAAATTCACTCACCATGGTAATATACTCAAGATAATATCAGGGTTTTTCATGATCATATCTGAATATGGAGCAAGAGGTGAGAAGTGTTAGCATTTGGCAGGAGACATGGTCACCAAGAGTACTTCCGGCATCCTTAAAAAACAGTGTGCTGAGTGACTTGAAAGAAAAAAACTAAGAGAAACAAACTTTCATTTATGAGTCTGTCTTTTCCCCAACTAATATGACATTGTAGAATTATTTAAAGAATGTGAAATGCTGAAAACACTGAGGGATCACAATTATGATTGAATTACATGTTGTATCTTATTGGATCAAGGTGTAGAAGAAATATCTCTAATGTCAAATGATAAATGACATGCTCTGTGCTTTCAGATATGAAGTGCATTTTATAAAATATAACTAGATAGAATATTCCTTGAGGAAGTTAGTAAGCATAATAAAACATGGGGGTCTTGGGGCTGATTCTGTCTTCTTTTCTCTATGTACACAGTCTTAGAAAGCTTGTTTTTTTTTTTAAAACCCATTGCTAATGTCAGTGACTCCCATACCAATACCTCCTGACCTGATCTCCTCACTGTGCTTCAGACATGGATGTCCAGCTGTCTATTTAACAGGTCCACTTGGCATTTCATGTCCATGCACAACATGTCCACCAATAGGCGTTTGAAACTTAATGTCTTACATGGAATGTCTAATCCATCCCTCACCCCACACTCTACCCCATTTCAGTTACTCCATCATCCAGCCACTTACTCCAACCCCACACCAAAGGGAGGATCCTTGGTTTCTCTCTTTCCCTCCTGCCCCAATCTGAAAAGTCCTATTCGTTCTATCTTCAAAACGTATCTCATACTGTCAACCATTGGTTCCTATTTAGATTGTTACAACAACTTAGTAACTGGTCACATTGTTTTCAATGCCCCCCCCCTTTCATTTTTTCCATAACAGAATGATCTTTTAATAATATAAATCAGATCATGGCCTTACTTAAAACTCTTAGTGACTTTCCATCCCAGACTTCTGACCATAGTTTGCAAGGTGACTGCCTACCTCTCCTGCCTCTCTCACCCTGGGAGTCCCATGCACCTGCCACATGGTCACACCAAACCATGTCCCGTCTTAGGGTTCTTGCACTTGCAATTTCTTGCCCCCTCATCTTCAAGTGTTTCACTACTTATTATTCAGCTCTTGGCACAATCGCCACCCTCTCAAGAAGGCATTTCCTGACCTAGGAAATTTCAATCACATCACCTCTTTTTGTTTTCTTCAAAGCACTTATCACTAATCAAAATGATGGTATCACATATTTTGTATCTGAGCCCAGTGCCTAACAACGCCCACTGAATATAAACTGCATTTTGAGACTTGGCTCTGTAAGGCAGTGACCTTGGAAAAGTTCTTAGCCTTTCCGACCTCAGTTTCCTAATCTATAAAATGATGATAATTATATCTGCTAGAGTTTTTCAGTAACAGGAATGGAATTTAAGCTCATTTGATATTAGTAGAAGTTGTATCTGTAACATACCACAGCAAAGAGTGTGCACTTATGTCTCTATATAAAACACATACATACATACATATTACATACATACATTTGGTCTTCAGAAGAGATTCTTTAATTCCATAAAGGACAACCTTTTAGCATAAACCAGAGTCCTTAATAGCATATTTAATTCGTATTAGTTAGTATTAATAGAGTAAATTTCCAGAATCCACATTAAAAAAAAATTATTTCCTCCTAGAGTTTTAACCCTGGGGAATAAGAACCATCAAGCTTGCCACTCAAGAAGTCCTTGAAGTTTGTGATTAACACATAGGTCAAGGAGAAAGGCATGAGGGACCCCTTCAGAGTACTCTGAAATCCCTCAAATGTCAATCAGTAAATGAAATCCTCCAAATGGAGGCTGCTACCACTTCGAAACCTGTTATACAATTACAGTATCTTTTCTCCCCGAGAAGCTGTATTTTTCCAGCCCTGGCTTTAAGGAAAAGCAATCAGTGACTTTTAAGACTGGTTTATTGTGCTCCAGATTTGTGGTTAGTTTTTGGTACTTGAGAGGTAAACCGAATCACAAAATTGGAATTCACAGTTGGAGGGAATCTTGATATCATTTAGTTAAAACACCTTTGTGCATTTTTCTCATAGATATAAAAATTGTACTGTCAATTTTTAATACCACTAAAAGCCTTTGAAAGAAGAATTATGCTTTTCATAATTATATGCCATACCACCACTTTTCTAGGCTGTGTGCCCTTTGAGTGTGGGGTGGTTCCATCGGTTTTAGTTGCCCAGTATCTGGCATGGCACCTACCACAAATGCTTGGAAGAGGAATCAGTCCTAATGTAATCACTTTGTTAATTAGGCAACCTAGGCAACATGTGATGGTTTATGAGAAAACAAAGGCATGGGTAATTTAAAATAGCAGATAATTCAAAGATGATTTTATCAGGCATGGGGGAATTAATGAAAGGCCCCCCAAATTATGTAAATTTTCGCAGCATTTCACATTTCCCACACTGGTACTAATTTAATATTTCTCTTGGTTTCTCATACTTCATTTTGTGGAAGGACTATTGTGTGGAAGGAAGTCCTGAATTTCCCCCAGATAATTCCCAGAGGAGAAAATTGATTTTATGACAAATAAAATTTTACTGTACAGAGAAGTAAATAATTATTACCATAAAACTCATTTCATTTTCTAAAGAATTCAGTTTGTCTCCATATTCTGCACCTGCAAACCTCCTTTATATATTGCTGCATTATCCATTATTTGTTTATATTCCATCATGATATTGGTGATAAAACTAATAATGCTACAAAGAGTTTTAATAACTTGCAAAGAATCAACAGGTGGTTAATTAGCAAAGCCAGGAATCAACTCATTCTGATGCTCTCCATGGATTCTGCCAAGTCAAAGGGACTTGAAGATGACTTAATAGGGTGGCTCTGTGTTACTGATGAGGACCCTGGGATCAGAGAAGTGTCTGCTCTGTCACACAGAAACTTGGTTAGGGGCAGAGTGAGAGCCAGAGTGGACATGGTGCCTCACGGAAGCAGCCAAATGGGGCCAGAACTGTGAAAATGGGAATGCAGGGCCTGAAGCAACGTAGGAAAAGATTCCACCCTATATACACCATTTGCAGTCAGACTTGCATTTTAGAAATCACTCCTTTACATGACATGCAGGATCGATATGAGAGACACAAATGGGTGAGAAATATAAGGGTATAGCCCAAGATGGTGATAAGGGAGCGAAAGTAAAAGGGTTGGACTAGTGAGATATTTCAATAGTCTTTTAATGAAAAGAGAGTTGGTGGTTGAAAACAAACCTGGGATTCAAAATTGGATCTCGCAAGCCTGTGCATAGTGGAACTTTCAGAAATATTTCTCACATTTTACTGTGTGGCTTTTTCTCTGTGTTACCAGATGGACTGGAAACTCCATCCATTTTGCTCATCATCTTCCCTATAGCTTTGGTGGTCCTCACAGTGCTTTAACACATAGTAGTAATCTCTTACACGCTATTCATTGAGATAAACAAATATTTTAACTCTCCAAAATGGTTGGGGACTGACATGGTCTGTTAGTGGATATCTTAGTGTTAAATCTTTATCCACCATTTTTTCTTACGGTATGATAGCTAAATATGTATTATTCAAATTTAGGGTCTTGTAAGTAATATACTGAGCTAAATTTCTCTTCCTAAATTCTTCTTATCTACCCAGTTATTTGAGTACTTTCATTTTCTTGGATTATTAGATCTTTGAAAGTAGCAAAATGCATGGGTTGTCAGATAGCCAACAAAATGCTGCTCCACTAAGACTGTTGCCGACCTGCCAAAACAAAAAAAAAGCCAATAACCCAATCAAAAAATGGGCAGAAGAGCTCAAAAGGCACTTCTCCAAAGAAGAAAAGCAAATGGGCAACAGATACATGAAAAAATGCTCAACATCACTTATAATCAAGGAAATGCAAATCAAAACCACTATGAGATACCACCTCACACCTGTGAGGATGGCACACATTAAAAATACAGGCAATAACAAATGCTGGAAAGGATGTGGAGAAAAAGGAACTCTTCTACACTGCTGGTGGGAATGTGAACTGGTCCAACCACTATGG
>PVIJ01004635.1:0-114737 GCA_004024925.1 Scalopus aquaticus
CCCCAAGGATGGTCTTTAGTCAAGACAGGGAAGGATTTCTGGGCATTGGCAGATTGGCAGTTCCTGGCTGTCTGCCTCCCCTCCCCCCCCCAACCCCGAAAGTATATGCTGCATCTGTGTTCCTCCCACTGGCAACAGAAGCCACACACCAGGACTGTTGTGGGCAGTCTAGGGTGTTTTATGGGTAACACCATCTATCTCAGCAAAATGGTGTTGACCATCATTCAAGTCTATGCAAAACATTTGAATTTATTCTGTTGAGCTCCTACTATGTGCTAAGCCCTGTGAGTGCACCAGGGGCTATGGAAAGAGAGAGATGAATTTGTTGAAGGCTCTGTTTTTAAGGGCTTGTAGATTGAAAGGGAAAATAAAATGAGTGAGAAATAATGAAACCATTGCTCAGTGTTCAACAAACACTGCAGGTCAGCTGCTGTGTGGGTGCTGGGGAGGTGGTCAAATGAGCTGCTGAGAGAAGGTTGAGCCCACGCCTTGAGCAATGGACAATGAGTCTCCCACCCTGGGAGAATGAGCTCTATCTAGAGAAGAGTGCATCAGGCAGACAGAAAGGATGGGTTTGGACATCGGGCAGGTATTCTGGGCCCAGATCCACTATGTCACCATGGACAGGACCCCTGGCTACATTGGCTGTATCCCCATGTGCCCATCACCTCACTTCAGATGACATTGGCACTAAGGATTTGAAGGTCATATCAAAGCCATGAAAGCACAGAACATCGGTGCTGGAAGGCCTTTTAGAGCTTGCAGTCCACTCTATTACAAGGACAAATGGGGAAACTGAGGACCATGGTAAGAGAAGTCACTTTCACAGGGAAAAACTGCTTCTTCTCTCCACATAATCATCATTCTATTGTACCAGCATGCCATTTATTAGACAGTTTTTACTATGTGACAGAGACCTATTTCTAATGCTGATATTAGAGAAATAAAATTAGCACATAGTCTGTGGTCTCATCAGGTTAATCAATCAGACTTTGTCTAAGAGCAGCTGTTACATTTAGAGAAACATGCTTTAATCCAGAAGTTATCTAAATGGTGTGACAAGAAACAAGAGACCATGGTATGATAGGGCCCTATGTGATTAGGGGTCATTTGTTTTCTGCACCAAGTCATTTACTTCTCTAATTGTTAGGCTCTTGGCTTTTTTCCTTATCCTTTTTTAAGAAGATTTATTTATTTACCCATACAAGCTGGGGTACAGACCAGAGATGTGGGGCGGCGAGAGGGTCCACCAGAGACAGAATGGGGTGCAGAACAGGCAGATTGCCAGAAATACACTGCTGAGGGGAGCAGCGGGCAAGGCAGAAGAGGTCTGCCACGCCATATGGGAATCTCCCTGGCCGGGCATTGAACTCGCATCGCCGCTGCTGACAGCTCCACAGCGCAGCGCTCAACCCCTGTGCCACCAGGGAGGCCCTTTTCCTATCCCTTTTTTTTTTTTTATGCACAGGCTTGACAACTGTGTAATCATAGAATACTGTACAAGTGACTTTATATTTTTCTTCTCTAAAGTGAAAACTTTCTTACTTTGGCCAAATATCTCTCACCTTTAAAATCACTGATGCATTAAAAAAACAAAAGAAAAAAATAAAACCACTGATGTATATTGTGTTACCACTACTAACAATCTTTCACTCTGTCTTCAAACTGTTATTAACAGCTTTGTTTAAAAGGAAAAAAGATGGATTTGGATTTATGCAAATTCAGCAGGAATTCATTCTAAATTAATTTGCAAATCAGAGGGAACAAAGACAGCAATGTCATGATTTCTGCCTCATGCTTTTTAAATAATACTAAAAATTATAAAGTACCTACCCATGCATAATACTTTAAAATTTTCAAAATATCTTAGCATCTATTATTTTACTGGACCCCCTGACAAATGACCAAAGTGTATGTTATCTCCGTTTGCAGAGGCCTGAGGAGAAGTGACACGGCCCCCATGGCCTCCACCAGAGCAAGGCAGCACCAAGCACCAGCCCCATCAGCTCCCAAATAAAACACGAGGAACAGCACCCTTAACAGACGAGTTCCTTTGAGTTCACCATGAGCTCTGTGATGACAGATTTTTAAAAAAACACATATTTCATTTCTCTCTCTCTTCTGCCAGAAACGGCACTGGCTACATCATTTTCTGGACCCACTGCAAAATAAAAATGTGAGTCCTTTGTTCATAAAGCAGGTAAAAACTGCCATTCAAGGTCCTAAAATATGAAGCTTTTCCCTTTCTTTTGTGTGTCTCTCTTGATTTGCCATGTGTTTTTATTTGCTATGTTATTCTAAGAAAAGAGAAATTAAATTTTTCATCATTTGTATGACTTTTTCTGTTCAGATTGTACAATGCCAGTTTTAAATACAAATATAAGAGCATTGAGTCCTACCCGGAATCACCAAAATTACAGAATCTTTATTTCGTTGCCCACACATACATATGATTTTGTTCTTACTAGAACGGTGCAAGCACCGCTCAAACCAAGTCAACTGTCTTTATTCACTTGGCAATTCACAAACCTCCCTCATCACTCCCCACCTTTGGTTTACTGCTGAGGCCACTGCAGGAACGGCGTCTCCACATGATCCTGTGGCTCCCTTCCCAGAGGTCATCATTTTCTGTGTAAATGATTGGCTAACATGGGAAAGTTGGATGAGTAAGAACCCCATTAGTCAACCTCATTTTTTAGAAAGCTGTTGTCTTCCATCTGCATTCTTCCACTCTGGTTTGAAAATTCTGCTTCGGGCCATCTGGGCCCATGTGCTCAGTTGTGTAGTAACATACGCACCTGCCTGGAGTCTCACTGCATTGCCGGTGTGTGGGCCCACAGGAGCACTGTGCTCCTGGCTCACGGAGAGGCTCAGTGTGAAGGGGTGGTGAGGACGGCAGTAGCCTGCATATTGCATAGAGCTCCTTTGCTCTATCGTGTCGTTGCACGTCATGTACAAAACAGAAGCTCAAAGATGAAGTTAAGAATGCCAAGACAGTGACAGCAGAGGCTTAAACCAAGCACAGAGCCCTTCTGAGCACAGAGTCCTGTGTGATCGCATGCTCACGCGCCCTGGTGACCACATGACGTGCAACAGGACCAGCCGGCCCTGGTCAGAGGTCAGTCAACTTTGGTTATGACTGGTACAGAGACTGTGAGGGTGCTGACATGCCTCTCGGGGCTCAACTGTAGCCAAACTTCTACAGTACCATGGTTGACCCCCTTCCCCACAACATCCCAGGAACTGGGATATTCGAGAAGAACTGGGATAATTCGAGAATATTCGAGAAGCACCGTCCTGTAGGAATTTGGAGTGTCCAGGCCTACTCTTCTCGAGAGCCACATGCCTGCAGCTTGGTCATTTGGGGGTGAGGCAGGCAGAGGGGGTGGTATGAGCCAGCTGGAGCCAGCTCGAGGGCAGTAAAAGGAGAAGTCTGGTCGAAGTGATTATGACCAGAAATTAAGGGGGTAGTGCAAAACTTCACCATGACCTAGTGATACCCTTCTTTCTTCAAAAAGATCATGTTTTCAAGAAACTCATCCCTGAAGCTCTCTCAGGCAAGCACACACATGTGATCCATAATTCCTGGAACAACTTGACAGGGATGAAAAGTGAGGGGGACCTCAGCTCTGGTCACGTGATGTATGGCTCTGGGCAGGTCACCTAACTTCTCTGCTCCTCAGTTCTCTTATCTGTAAAATGAGAATAGTGACCCCTAAACCAGGGGGTAGGGTGTTGGTGGGAACTGCACTAAAGAAGGTGTGTAAAGTGTGTGGTACACACATGTGGAGGTGTCTGTATAGCCTCGGCCCCTGGGCTCCCGTGATAAATGGTATATGGCACATACAGACCCCATCAGGAAATTTCACTCCAGGGCAGAGTGATTTACAAAGCCTGCTCAGAAGTGGAGTCAATTAAGGTCAGCTTTCTATGTTGCTAAACAACAGGGGATTCTGGGTTCAGTAACGTTGAAAGGCAGGCCCAACACACCCCTTGAAACGGGGCTTTTGAGAGGGTTCAAAGGAATGCGAAACAAAAGCCTCTCTTTGTGATGTTTTCACTCTTCCCCCATTGTCCTCTTTCACCCTCCAAGGGCCTTCATGTAAAGAAAGGGGCTGCTAATGTGGCGAGTGGGAGTTTAAAATTGTCCTGGGCCAACAATGTTGGCACATTCTGCCGGGCCTCATTACAGAATCATCTGAAATGCTTGAGAAGTGTTTCCCACTCATTAGCATAAATAGCAGAAAAACTCTTTCACAAACAAAGCAGGTTCCATCTGCCCCCAGTATGTCCTCACCTTGACTTCAAATGGCCAGTCCCTCCCCCAGCACAATACCGGGGGCGCCGGCCTCCGAGGCCTCAAGCACCCCACTTCAGAACAGCATTCAGTGAAATATCAACACGGTAACCTGCATGTTTATTCATTGGCCAGCCCCCTCCTTTTAATGGAGTCCCTTCTCCATTGTGGCCACTTGATTCTTTCACAGACCTAAAAGGGAGAGGCTTCCTTTCCAAGCTGTTGGGGTCCCTAGCAACCCACACCTTGTGAGTGGGTCGACCAGGCTAATTAGGTTTGTTCTGCCTTTTTGGCCCAAGCGTATTTTGTCAGGTATTCTGCTGTGGGATTAAAGAGTCATTAATCACCCTGGCCTGACACTGACAAGGTGGCTTTTACAATGAAGTCCACTTCCCTGGTGTTGGCGGGAGACAAGGCCGGATCTGTTTTACATTACACTGCAGAAGAATCTAAGGGCTCCTTCTCCCAAACCAGCCTCAGGGGACATCTAGCACCAGTCCCAGTCCTGTAGGAGGCTAGTGCCACAGCATCTACCTAGTAGACAAACAGGGCTAAGAGCAGCCAGGGAGAGTGGGTTCTGGGAAGGTCATTTCACAGAGTAAGATTATAGCATGACAGAGTTGGGGATGGGACACTTGTCGCCATCATGTAGCCCCACCTTTAACTGCAGGAGGCTCAGGAAATGGGAACAACGTGCCCAAGGACATACAAGTCTTCTGAGAGCCAAGATCAGAATGGCTTCTCACCACTGTTGCCACCATCACATTTGAATCTAAATCTAAGTCTTTTGCAACCATTTTCAACAGAACTGATACTGGCGTGTTTGGCAAGTCAGAATGTCAGTACTTCAGGGGAGAAAGAAATGAAGTCATTCCCCTTCACCAAGTGCTACAAAGTCTAGGTATTGAGGTAGTTGTTTTACACACAAACGATTTAACTAAATTTATATGTTATTTTAATGGGATGACAAATGAATCCAACAACTATTAGTTCTCACTAACACAAGTTTTCCTAGGTAGGCTTTCATCCTTTTTTTTTTTTTTTTTTTTTTTAATGAACAGAGACGCACAGACCTGAGAAGGTTAAATAATATTCACAGCCTGTATTCTTCCCCCTGTGCCTTTTGAAAAGGTGAGGAAAGGTCCCTGAGCCCAGGTGCTCTTGTGAGCTTTCATTATTATTAATGTAAATCATACATTAAAAGTTTAGTTCTATCATTTAAACATCAGATTGTCAGGATTATTGTTTCCCTTTAATCTCTGAGATTTGTGATCACTTTTTCCTTGCTGATGTTTACCTGTCTTCTCTTTTATCTTTTCATGAAGTTAACAAACATCTATTGAGTACCTATGCTGGGTGCTGGGGGCACTGAGGTTTAAAAGACAGGGCTGCATGAGGTGGCTGGGAAATGAGCGCCTCACAAATAGGAGAGTAAACAGAAAAAGTGGGATTTAGGAAACAGAAGATCCCCGCAGAAAGGCAGTGAAGGGAACCCCCAGATGCCCTGGATGGGTACAAGGAGGAAGGCTGAGCACCAGGCACGAGAACCCATCCCCATAGGTGCGGGCAGAGCCCTAGGGAGGCTTCTGCAGAGAACTTGATAGGGGACCTTATCCAAGTAACTGTGAAAGGCTTTAGATCTTTGTGGAAGAGTTTGAACTTTAATTATTGCTTAACACAAAGGAAACAAAGCAAATGAAAAAAACAGAACACTTGCTAACTCCAGGAAAGGAAAGATGATCACAGTTTGCTGAAGGACTCCATTGTAAAGTAATTTATATTTTCATAATGCAAACACAGAATTTTGAATAAACTACATTAGCAAACAACAATATTGGGAGAGTGTAGAGTAGGAAAGGAGTGTGTATATAGCTAAAGGGGCATAAGGCAGGGAAGGAAAGAGCTAAACTCATCTTTCATAGTGGGAATTCATGATTAAAACTGAACACTCAGCCCAGAGACAGAAGTACTGTAGAGACAATCCTTGTGGAAATATTTGACTCCAAATTATGTGCATATGATAAAGTTGATGTGTTCAACAAATATAAAAACTAAAATTAGAAAGTCATGGAATAACTTAAGTTAAAAATAAGACATTGTGTTGTGAAGGTATTAAGGACATTATCATCAGGTAAAGAAATGTTTAGTCATACCTGGGATGCCCGAGTCCTCTGGGCTTTTAGAGGTGGAAGGAGTGGTAGAGAGAGAGATGCAGGGAGTTTGCAGAGGAGAGAGGGCCAAAGTCTTGAGTGGATGCAGCTGAGAAAGGGAGGCAGCCCCAAGGGATCATTTCTAAAGACAATGAAAGTTTGAAAGCAAAAGAAGCCAGAAGAACAAAGGAGAAAATCCCCAAGCCCTGCCAGGTGAGGTGGGTGGACAGGCATACAGTTAGCCTGAGCAGACCCAGTTCGAATGCCAGTTTCTTCACTTACAGTCACGTGATTTTAGACAAGCTATTTACCCTCTCAGGGCCTCACTTTCTACATCTATAAAAAGAAAAATAACATTTCCCTTATAGGATTGTTTTTAGGGTTGATTCAAAAAACATTTATAAAACCTCCGCTAAATACTTACCTTCTATCGGACAATAAATAAAAGCTAGTCCTCTTATCAGCAAAACCCAGAAGGGCAAGATTTTTTTCTTATTTCTTCAAAGTTAGAAAATACCAGCAGAGATGATCTATTCAAGTTTACAGAATAGATCACCTGTACCCAGTTGACCAAATATTTCATTCCTGACTGAAATTTTCTGGGTCTGGCTTTCAGATTTTGAAAGATGTGCCCAGCTCAGTCATGGCAACCATTTTGTTTACACACACACTCTTCTTTGTGTCCAATATTTCCTAGTTTGAACACTCAGAAAACTGCACAGGCAATCTGCTCTTGTTTTATTTATTTTTTTTTTTTGAGGTCCTCATTCCATGGCTTTCCATCCCTTTGTCTCTTTCTCCCCTCAGAGGCCCTCTTCCTCCTTTTTACCTCCTCTCTGAGGCTCAGCCCCTCACCTATGCTCATCCACAAAAGCCTTGCTGTCGTCCCTCCCATCATCAGCTCAAGTTAATGTCTACCCCAAAGACTTGAGGCTGTTATTAAAAATAATTTAATATTTCTATAATAAGGGAAAATTTGACTTAGCCTTAGGAAAAACAGAAACAGAGGTTGGCCTCCCAGAGTTTCAGGGTGGGGGATGAGAATGGATTCTCCCAGAGGGTAGGTTTTTTAAAAAACCAATGATATTTACTTGTAGTATTTTGGTGGCAAAGGGATATAGGGATGAAAAAAATCTGTCTGAACACAAGAGGTATAATTCAGAAGCTGTCATACAGTAAATCGGAAACTCTGAGGAGAAGAGATCATCATTCTTCATGAGTTTGACAAGAAGGTTGATGGAGAACTCATGACTGGATTCACACCTGCTCTTCATGAAGCACAAAAACATGGCCATGTCGCCAAACCCCCTTCCTTCACTGTCTGGGGCAGGGAGCAAGGGCTTAGTGGCACCAGGAAGACCACCTCCCACAAAGCCTTTGTATATATGTAATCACTAAGCTAGGAGATAATAGTTAACAGTATATTTTATATCCATAACTAATGTAAGATATTATTAAAATCATAGCTAATATTTATTTAGCACTTGCCATGTGCCAGACACTGTGCTAGGTATTTTGTTATCCAATTAAACATGTAATCCATATTTAATCCTCATAACTCTTCCATGAAGGAGTTGCTATCATGATTTTCCTTAATTTGCAGATGAAAACGATGAGGCTGAAAGAAGTGATGACTAGCATAGCTAAACCCAGGACTCAGAGAAATGCAGATTTTCCCTGATAGATTTTCCCCAGTTTTAAGGCAGGGCATTTTTTAGAGAATTCATTCGTATGCATTTTCTCTGAATTTTCACAAGTCCTCCAAGTGGATAAACAGTCCTCCTCAGGAGTTTCTGTAGGGTAGTAAGCAAAGAAAGACTGAAAAGCAAGCCTCTTGCTGCTTATTGTAGAAGCCAAACTGGAGAGAAGCCAGGTGTCCTAAAGGGACTTTTGCGAGTAGCCCAGTAGAGAAATTTCTCCCCACCTTGGAGAGCGGTGTCTGGACGCCAGTGGGCTCAGCCCTTCAAGGCAGGTGGCTGAGCCTCCTCTGGAGCACTCCTGGTGCACAAGGGAGCCAAGCCTGGGGGGTTCAAGGGTTCTCTGCTCCCCCACTGTAACATGATGGGGAACATGGGACAGAGTGCCCCTGAAATGATTGGAATTGATTTCCTCCATCTGAACTGATGAGGGCATGGGAAAGATTTAAGATTGTTTTAAACAATATAAAGGAAATGGTATTTCTTCACAAATGAATTTAGGTACTAATATCCACACCCACCACACTGAGTAGGGGAGTGGGCAAACGACTACCCTTGAACTTCACCTTGATGTCTCTTGGTAGGAGTTTGGCAAAGTGAAGACAGGAGATTGGCTTAAAAATTTGAAAATACCAAGTTTCACCTTCATCTGCTGCACAGTGCTAAACTGCCCTTTCCATTACAGGGAACCTTCTCCCCATCGCATGCCCATGCCAGGAGCAAGCCACCAAACTCACCCTCCTGGCTGTGGAAACACCCAACATGTCACCCACAAGGAGAAGTGGAACGTGTCACTGCAGTGCAGAAAGCATCTGACCAAAGACACCTCACTGTTAGGTACTCAGCCAGAAACTCTTCCCAAAACCATTCATCTCCTTCCCCAAAGCCCAGATATTTTTAAAATTAAGAAAATATCACATCAAGAAGTAGGTTCATCCAATCGTGCAATTCCCAGAAGGTGTTTATTTACAAACTCTCATTGCACCTTTTATTTCCCTTCCCAACACAATTTGTAATGACATACCTGTGCAACTATTTATCTAATATCTATCTTCTACATAGGAATTCCTTGGGGAAAGGGAATATGCCTTGTTCTTTGCTCCATGCTTAGCACAGTTTTGGAACACAGTAGGTATTCAATTAATACTTATTGAACGAACCTTTGAATAAATGTGCAGAATCAACCAGTACCTCAGTGACCACCCAGCCTAAGCCCTGAGAGGCGGAGGACCAGAGAGCTGGGCCCTGAAATTCCAAACCTGGTTGAAGTGAAGCTAGAATCCAAGTATCCCGCATAGATCTTTGAGTGGTTTTCTTCTTTCTTCTTCACGCTCCAAATTTATCATGGATGGAGAAAGACCAAATCTTGGCCACCTGCCCACATGCCTCCCTGCTCCTCCTCTATATTCTTAAGCTCACCCATCACAAGA
Source organism: Scalopus aquaticus (assembly GCA_004024925.1). Classification (NCBI taxonomy): domain Eukaryota; kingdom Metazoa; phylum Chordata; class Mammalia; order Eulipotyphla; family Talpidae; genus Scalopus; species Scalopus aquaticus. The sequence continues at coordinate 9,575 of PVIJ01004635.1, forward strand.
TTGTCTTTGTTTTTGGTGTTCTCTGTTCGGTATAGTGTCTCAGTCTTCCAATGCCTCACCCTCCGCAAAATTATTGTATCTTTCGCCTTTCTTTTTCATTTTTATATGAATATGAGAGTCAAAGGCTTTAAGACTCATGTTGTTCAACAGATATTCACCAAGTACACATAAGCATGAATACTGTCCTAGTGCAGCGAATATAGCAATAGCAATATAAGCCCTCATGGAATATATATTCTGGTAATAAAGGCAAACCAATGAATAAAATAATCAGATAGTTACAAGTGCTATAAAGAAAATGAAACATGGTAAGGAGACTAGCGGTACAGGCTATTTTTGATCAAGAGTTTTAGAATGTCTCTGAGAAGGCCATATTTAAGCCAAGTCTGAATAACAAGAAATGTCAGCCTGCAGCGTTCTTGGGGAAAGTATTCTGGGCAGAGGGGATTACTGCTGTGAGTTCTGAGGACCTGGCCAAATTGCTGGAGCAGACAGAGCTTGCCGAAAGTCAGTGTGCTGGGCAAAGGACAGATCACACAGTTTTGAAGGCGAAAAGTCCTATTGAATTTTATTCTATGACATCAGGAAGCCGTCAGACGTAATCGGCAAGTGATATGATCTTTCCAGCTTTTCATATTTCAAAGAGACCAAAAAGACTTGCTGCCACAGCAGCCAGGAGACAAACTAGATGGCTGCTGTAGAGGTCAGCCATGACAGGTGCATCCATGGACCGACCAGTGGGCAGCACTGAAACAGTGAGAAGTAACCAGACTTGGAGTAGATAGAGCTGGCATGAATTAGATTGGTGTAGGCTGTGATGGAAAGAGAATTATTTTGTCTTACATATAGGTAAAGGGTGGTACATTTGTTAACATGGAGAAGATAGGAAAAGCAGCAAACCTGTAGGGGTCAGGAGAAAGAGGGGTCGTGCTTCTGTACATTGCATCCAAGAGTTCTCTGAGACAGCCCAGTGGAGGTGCCAAGAACTATGCAATAATTAAGGGATTTCTGGAGCATAATAGGAAGACTTGGGCCCAGGCTGGAGCAGGGATGAGAAAGCAGAGGTCACTTGTTTTCCTGAAGCCTCACTCCCCCCACCCCAAGTCCATTTCAGGTGACACTCCTTTGTGGTTTCAGCACAAGGACCTTTTTGACTTTCAAGAAGAGGGCCCAGGTCTAATCTGTCAGCTGGGGGAAGGTGGGGCTAACTTCATTGCAAATGTCTAATGAATGTCTTGCCACTTCTGAACATTATTAACATCAGTACAAACAATTATACTCTGGATGTTTTCTATAGTAAAAAGAGAGGTTTTTCTTAATCCTTCTGTCTACAAGTTCAGCCTCAAACAGTTCAGGTCTCCAGGGCCTAAAATAGGAAGTGCAATGGACACAGCAATTGTCAGTGCACAGAGCTGTCTTCCCCCACTTTCTTGCTTGTGGGTGAATGTCCCTGATGACATCTTGGGTTGCTCTGCCAGCCCTGGAAGCACCTGCTTTGAGGCTCCTTGGTAGGTGTGATAGTAAATGTGCTTATTTCTAAAACTGCTTAGAATGGGGTCTTCCCCCTCTTCTGCATATGTCAATTTCCCATGGAACTCACCCCATTAAGCACAACAGCTTCTTAATTCTAACCACTCTCACCCATTCATGGTGCCAGCACTCAGTAAATTGGGATGAAGCAGCAGACCTTTCTTACTGGCGCCTGCCTCCAAGGGACTAACAGTCTAGTGTGGAGACAGATAAACCTATCATGACAGTGACTAGTGCACCTAGGGAGGGAAGGACAGTGTGTGAAGCGAGATGGACTTTGGGTCTGATCATCTGAGAAGGAAGCCCTCAGGAGGGGACATTTAAACTAAGACCTATACAGCGAAAGGCAGCCAGACAGGGAGGAGAGGGCAAAGGAGAATTTCAACTAGAGGAAACGACCAAAACGGGGGCCTGTGCTTCCCTCTCTGTTTCAAACAGAAGTTTCTGAGCATCACACACCCTTTCCTAGATGACTTAATGTCACTCCAAATTTACATTATCTTAGGGCCAAGGATGGAAGGTGGCTCTGCCCCTTACTCAGCATCCCGGGGTGGCTGGATCCTCAGTGTCTGCCCAGCGCCGAACCCCAGACACCATCACCTGTGTCATTAACAAAGCTTTCAGGTAGTCCTGACCTTGTCCTCAAGCAAACAAAACTAAGAACAAGAAAGCCCTTCCCCCTCAGTTTAGCCAGGGATGCTGCCTTCTTTTCCCTTCCTTCCTTCCTTCCTTCCTTCCTTCCTTCCTTCCTTCCTTCCTTCCTTCCTTCCTTCCTTCCTTCCTTCCTTCCTTCCTTCCTTCCTTCCTTCCTTGTTGGAAGCATCTTTACAGGCCCCTTTTGTGGACAATGAGAATGCTGGAAAATACAGTTGATCCTTGAATAACTTGGGGATTTGGGGTTTCCTCCCCTCACTCACAATAAAAAATCAGCATATAACTATTGACTCTCCCAGAACTATTTACTAATAGCCTACTGTTGACCTGAAGTCTTACCAATAACAGTCAATTAACACATATTTTGTATGCTATATATACTGTATATTGTAGCCTTACTATAAACTAAGTTAGAGAAAAGAAAATGTTAAGAAAATTATAGGGAAGAAAAAATACACTTCCAGTTCTGTTCCATATTTGTGGATACAACATATTGATGCCATCTGTTTAGGAGAGAATCTGCATGGTAATGGGCCCACACGGTTCAAAAGAGTCAACTACAGACTCAGGTATAGACACAGGGTTTGCTTTCCATCACCCTCCCGACAGTTGGCCCTGGTCAGGAGAGCTGGTCTTGTAAAGGGAGCCAACTCCAGGGATCCACAGGCAGGCAGACCATGGTTGCCTCACTTAAAAATTAATCATAGGTAGAGTCCAACTCACCCGAGAAGATGTCAGCATGGTATAATGGAGAAAGACACAGACAGATAGGCAGGCCTGAGTTTGAGTTGATTCAGGTTTGTGATTTGGGTGTGCACTTAGTCTCTAAGCCGCAATTTCCTCATCTGTAAAATAAGGCTACAATATCTACCTTGAAACAATTGACCGCAATCGTCTGTGATAAGCTCCCAGTCTGACAGGTAGTCAATACTCAGGAAATGCTGGGTCTCCTCCTTTCAAGGCCTGGCTCTTCAACTGAGTCACTACATCTTTTGAAGCATTCAAATGCAGCTGTAGCCAGCACACCTCAGAGAATATTTCAATTACAGGTGCCTTCGAGGTGCGCTCTCACTTGGAATCCATAATGAAGTCAGCAATGGTTACAGGCGGCTGAGGTATGTGAGACGCGCTCCCAGTCCCCTCCCTCTTGCCACCAAGCCCCATTGAGTCAAATCTAAAGGGCTATTGTTGTGGGAGCAATAAGAATAAAAATCCTCTAACATGTTTAGAATATTCAGTAGGTCACAAAGTGCTCTTCTCTCTGGGAACACCGAGCTGGGTTATCACTGTCCCATTTACAAAGGAACAAGGAAATTGGCATCCAGAGAAGCAAAGTATCATAGTCTCAGAAGTAAGTTTCAATGTCAAGTCTTTAGCTAAAAAGCCACCGCTCCTACTACACCACTGCCTCCCCACCAGGGCGATTTTTGCCTCATTAAATTTCACCACCAGCGACAGTCCTGACTCTTTATCAGCAGCAGAGAATTCACTCTTGAATCTCCCTCCCTGCTTATTCCCCCTCCCTCCCCGACATTGGGCTTACTTTTCTGCCAGATTTCTCCCTTTCTTGACCAACATCAATCACTTCCTCTATGGTCTCAGGTTAGTCTGGTTTAACTCTGGGACTCTGACTTGCATTCCTCACCTCTGACAACATGCATTCATGAGTGAGGTCAGTTCACAATGGAACCCTCCAAAATTTATGACCTTTCCTCTGGGGCAGGGGTGGGAAGCATTATTTGACTTTGGTCTAGGCTTGGTTCTGGCTGTGGTTTGCGTGTCAAGGGCACTGGATGTTGTGGTCCATCCAGGTAGCCCAACTGCCAAAGGTAAGTGAAGGGCTGAAAGTGTGCGAAGGTGGGGGACAGGTCACTCTCTATAAGTTCTCACTCATGTGCTGACAATTGCAAGACCACTCAGGCTCAGGGGACAGGGTTTATTTACAAAGGGAGATTGAGTAAGGAAAGTTCCTAAGCCACAGGTAGGCAGCTGTCCTACCCCAGATAGTGTCCCCAGCGTCCAGTAGTCCAAACCAAAATCTGCTCATGAAACACGGTGTTGTTCCTCCGAAGGGAGCCTGGAGCTTGTGACACGCCAGTAAGTGGTGGACCAGGATTCAGCTAAGCTGTGGCAGCTGGGATGGTGATGCTGAGGCCGCAGTGCACAACATGTCTCCTAAAGCCAAAGTCTGTCTCCTCCTGAAGGTTCTTCCGAGCTGAGTCATCCTCCTCAACAGACTCAAGACTTCCCAGGAAGCCTCTCTCCTGACTGACTAAAGTCTTCCCAAACCGAGTCAAGCTTCTCCTCACAAAATGGCTTCTCTTCAAGTTGGCTTGCTAAGTCTTCCTGTGCAGCGTCTCTCCCAGGCAGCGTCTAGTCTCTGCCTGTATCCCCCTTCAGGGAACCTCCTTTCAAATCTGATTCGTCCATTTTCCAAACCGCTGTTTCCAAGACTTCGTTGGTATTGGTGCAAACTTGAACCTAATTGGCATCAGTGGGAGCTCAAACCAAGCTTATTTTCAAAACCTGCTCAGGATTCAAAACCAAAATGCTGGAATACGGCGTCCAACCTGCCCTGTGTTGTCTCATGCAGGAGCTGGGCAAGTGAGCTCTGCTGTATCTGAGTAGTGCAGGCCAGGTTCAAACCTGACCTGCATGTCTCCAAAACTGCCACATTTCTTCCTTTTTTCCCTAAAACCCAAACATGGCTGTGCCAGGGTTGGCCATCAAACCTGGCTGCCTTGGCATAGCCCAGGCTGCTGCTGCTCAGCTGGGGACCACTTTGACAGGACCATTCGGCTCTAACTTCAGGAAAGGGCCAACCAGAAGAAATGAAAAACCAGACTCCATCCTCAAAAAGTCAGGCTCAATCCTGAGTAAAACTCTAATGGTTGCAATCATTCCTCTAAAATAGAAAGAGCCAGAGGTGGCAGAGATCTTCTGATTCAATAACCTCATTTCACACAACAGGAAACTAGGGAACTAAGAGGGAAAGTGGCCTCTTCCAGGACACACAGCTAGCAGAGGCAAGGCTCCAACCCAAACCCAAGCCCCCAGCTCATTTTCTTACTGAATCATGGGGTTCATTCCAAGCATATTCAGTTTAGATGATCCAGGTGGTCTCTACCCTACTCCTCCCTCCTGAGGGGCTGCACTATAATAGACAGATCTGTGTCATGAGCTTCGAGGACACGGAACTTCATCTCTGAAATACTGGTCCAGGCAGAGCTGTTTCCAGCAAGGGCTATCCCAGGAGGCCTCACATGGGCACCACCACCACCCTCACCTGCCCAGTGACTCAGGAAGAGAGGATTTGCACACCACTGGGGGGAAACTGGGGATTCCTCAGATAGGATTTTGGTTCTCCCCAGCTTGTAGGATCACCTGGGATGGGGCAAAGGCAGTGTGGACAGCAGTGTGTTCTAATGGTTAGTGACTCTGTTCTCCTCGGTCACCTGTACCTCCGTGACCCCTCAAACCCTCCCTTATTTCAACTTCCATTTCTTCCTCCAATGCCACAACTCCCATTAGTTCCTCCTCTTTTTCCTTCATCACCATCACTGCCCCTCTGGCACCTCCCTCATCTTCTCTATGCCCCCATCACCAAGGCCATCCCATCTCCTCCTCCATGTCCTTTATCATCATTGCCTCCACTGTTATCACAATACTTCTCCACCCCCTCTGCCACCACACTGCCCCCTCAATCTCTGACTCTACTTCCTCCTTCCACCATCTCTTCTTCCACAATCTCCACCAACAGACCACCCATTTCTTCTCATGGACACTATCAGCACAACCCCATCTCCCTGACACCAACACCGCCCCACCACGCTAACTCCACTTTGTCTTTTACCACCACCACCTCCAGCACTTCTCCATACCGCCACCTTCCCCACTACATCTTTTGTTGCCTGTATCCCCATACCAACAGCAGCTTCATCGTGACCTTGTTAGTAGCATTAAAATGGGTCTTTCTACCAAATATATCTCTAAATCCTTAACACTTCCAAAACAAAACCAGTGATGAATCTATAGCCAGTCATTGTGATTTAGCACATATTGGAAATAAACCAGGACTGTTAACTCGCTTCTTTCAAAACTGCTTACCTAAACACATACACAGAGATTCTCTCTCCCTCTCCCTCCCCACACCCCATACCAGAAGACCATAGGTACTCTTAAATGAAGCAGACAATAGTGGCCTTGTTGCAGAAGGCTGATATTAATAGACGATTCCTTTTGATTTCAGGCTGGAAACATTGGCAGCAAACCAATGTGAGAAAAGAGGGACTGTATAGAAAAAGTTTAAAAGAGAGATGAAGAAAAAAACCCAACCCAGCTTTGATCAGAAGGGTCTGAAGATGAATTGTGGTCACTTCACAGGTCTCTGGGTGGAGGTTAATGTCATTTTGAGACAAGAAAACTGGGTTATAAAAAAAAAAAACAAGGAAACTGAGAAGGGATGCACTTTCTGATGGAACAGGGCCACCGCGCCCGCCGAGAGGATCAAAGCTGCTCGCCATGCAGAGAATGAAGGATTATTCACTTTCTATTTTTTCACGCCTGCAGCACACATGGGGATCTAATTGGTCAGGATGCGAAATACAGATAGGCAGCCCCAGCAGCACAGCAGAGCCCGAAGGGGGAGGCAAGCGCTTTCTGCAGCTGCAAACCATTAAAGGAAAGCTTACCACCGTGTGCTCCCTTTAATTGCTCTTCTGTGTGTTTCCTTAGCTCACGACCACTAATGTCTGCTTCCCAGCCTTTCTGATCTCAGAAGTGATGAGCTTGACGTCTGTCAGGCCTGCCAGGGTCAGGGGAGGCAGGAGGCCGGTCTCGGGGGTGGGAGAGGGCATCCCCAGCATGGTAGGAGGCTGCTGGGCTGGAAAAGGTGCTGAGTACTGGCAGGAAATCAGATGCTCTGGGCCAACCTCACCCTCCTTTTGCTCCTTGCAGTCTTTAGTTATAAAGCCAGGGACCTCTCTTGGGGTGGCATTGTCTCAGTTCTAACCCACCACACCAGAAAGATACAGGAAAAAATGAAAAGCCACACCACTTGCGGGGACACATTACTCAACCTCTCTGATCCTTAACTTCTTTGCCTTTAAATGGGATATAGGCCTATCCTACAACATGGCCAGAGGATTAAATGATGTCAAAGTGCTAAACAAGGAGGAAGTTCCTAAAGGGTTTCTCATGGGCCACACCTCTCCCTGAACCCTCTCTGCCAGCCTTTTGATGGACATTAGCTCCATGTTCACCCAAGTCTCCCTTTAAGCCCTTCTCAATGCCTCCCCATGGTGAAAATTGCCCTGACCCTATAGGCCTGCAGGATGGCAGAGCCTTGGCCATGCTGAACCCCGCTTGTCACTCATAGTTTTCCATCTTTTCTCTCTTAGACCTCATCCCTGGCCACATCCTCCCAACTAACATGGTCATCTCCAGTCCATCTGTTGCCCCGGCCCCCATTCGATGACCAGTTATCTGCATATATGAAGCTATAAAATGTAGCCCAACCATTCACTCTCCACTGAAAACTACAGTTGCTCACTCCTCTGTCTTGTGCTTTCCACTTAGCAGAGAATACCTTCTTTTTTGGTCTGACTCATCCTTCAGGTCACAACTGAATGTTATCTCTTCAGCATAGCTCCCTAATGCAGAATGATAGCCTCTCTCAACATATTTGTGCTTTCACATTGCCCTGCATGTACCATGTAGGACTAAAATCATTTCATCTTTCCTTCACTTCAAGGTGTCTGTCTCTTCTACTGCTACTACAATGGAGCTATGTATTGTTCATCTTTGTATCTCCTCCCCCTCCCTTTTTTTCCTTTGCCCTCTGTAACATTTTGTGCAGAGAATATGCTCAGTAGATGTTTATTTTCAACAATGAAATAAATCATTCTATGGCTGTCTCAATTTTTATTTCAATTATATTAGTTAGAACAACAAAAATCTCTTCTAATTGCTGAGTATCAGAATAATTTTAAAATGTAGGTCAGAAAAGGGTGGCTGGCACAGTTGGGGGAGGTACAGCTGGAATTTTGTTATATCTAGTCTAACAGAATCACTAAGAGCTTTGAAAAAAAATAGTGTGCAATGAAGTCTGCTTTCTTATATTTGTTAATAGGGAAGAAAATTGTTATAACCACTTGGAAGCAATTTGGCAATATACATCCAGAGATATCAAAATTTTCATGCCATTTTAATTCAGCAAATTTTCTTCTAGAAAACAATCCCAGGTGTTTCCATGAGATACAGACTCAAAAACTAAATACAAGAAATAAAATCACAAAACCTTTAGAAGAAAACGTAAGGTAGATCTTTACAACTTTGGCCTCAACAATAGAATCTCAGATAGGATGCCAAATGAATAAATAACCAAAGAAAAAAATCTATAAATTGGATTTCATCAAAATTTAAATTTTTTTGCATCAAAGAACATTATTAAGAAAGTGAAAAGACAACCCATAGAATAAGGGAAAATGTTTGCATTTTCTGCATACATCTGACAAACGATTTTTATCCAGGATATTAAAAAGAGCATAACTGACTAAATATAACTGACTTAAAACTTACAACCTAACAATACAAAGAAATACAACACAATTTTTAAAATGAGCAAAGAATTAGAATAGATGGTTCTCCAAAGAAGTTAAGATAAATATACAGGTGGCCAATTAACACATGAAAAGATACTAAATATCATTAGTCATCAGAAAAACACAAATCAAAAATACAATGAGATACCACTTCACACTTATTAGGATGAAAATAACAAATACTGACAAAGATATTTTAAAAATCAGAAAACTCATATATTGATGGTGGGCATGCAAATGGGAGGAGCCACTTTGGGAAGTTCTTCAAAAAGTTAGGCATGGAAGTACCACATAACTCTGCAATCCAAAGTTGTTGAGAATATATAAGCACATAAAAACACATGAATATTCATATCAATATTATTCATGATAGCCAAAAAGAGTGGAAAAAGCCAGTGCTCACCAACTAATGAATGAATGAATGGATAAACAAAATGTGGTGTATCTATATAGTTAAATATTATTTGACCATAAAAAGGAGTGAAATGTCAATACATGTTACAACATGGATCAACCTTGAAAATATTGTGTGAAAGAAACCAGGCACAAAAGAGCACACTATTTACATAAAGTATTCAAAATCGATAAATTCATAGACATAGAAGTAGATTGATGGTCACCAGGGCTGGAAGGAGGGAGGACTAGATACAGGATTACTTTTAGGGAATAATAAAATGTTCTAGAACTAGACAGTTGTGACAGTTGTACAGTTATGGATTGTGACAAAAACAATGACTAAATTATGAGTTTTAGGTTCTCCCTGGTGGCCTAGGGGTTAAGTCTCAGTGCTATCACCACTGTGGCCTGAGTTCGATCCCCTGCCAGAAAGTTAATCCACATGTGGCAGAGTAGACCTCTCCTGTCTCAGCTGCTGCTCCCCTCAGCAGTTATTTCAGTAAATCTGCCTGTTCTGTTCCCCACTCCATCTCTGGTGAATCCTCTCACACTCTCCACCTCTGACTTACTCCTCAGTTCTTCTATGCAAAAAAAAAAAAAAAAAAGGTGAGTCTTGGTACATTCATTGTATCTCAATAAAGCAGTTTTTTAAAAAGTGTTGTAGAATCATTTATACTAGTAAGAGAATAAAATATTCAAAATTGGCCTTCCATTATATAGCCATTCAATTACATCTATGAAATTTTATAATACCATGTGGAATATTTATGAAAATAATATTCTTTTAGTTTTTATTAAAGATTGATTTAAAACATAGGTTTTAGGTTTGCTACATTATAATTGGACATTAATATCTGCTACATTAAGAGCCCCATCAAGTCTAGTTACAATTCACAGCCATACAATTGACTCCCTTTACCCAATTTACCCCCCCCAATAACCACCATTTTGTTCTTACAATCTAAGAGTTCATTTTTGTTTGATTTGGTGAAATCGTATCCTATTTGTCTTTCTCCAAAATGAAATAGTAAGACATAATTACAACTATATTTTCAAAACTCCAGCATTTTTTTTTTAATCTGGAAGGAAACAGACCACACCTTTTTTTTTTAAATCAAATGTTTGGTACAGATAGTGAGATTTGAAGAATTTATTCTTTTCCCCCTTCTTTTCTGTATTTCCCAAGTTTTCTTCAAATCATGTGTGCTTGTTTTAAATTAAAACTAATTTTAAAAAATTTCCTAACTGTTATAGAGAGTAAAGAGTCAGAGTTTTAGCTTTCATGTGACAAGAGTGCTGGCACCCACACTGAGGGACGCCAGGCTGGAGGGCCCGGCCGGCCCCACACAGCTCACCAGGAGGAGTCTGACGGGCTCACCAAAGGCCAGGGCACCGGAGATGCAGGCAGGGAGCTTCTTTTCATTTTAAGTTATGCTAGGTTAAAAAAAAAAAAAAACCCAAGAAAAAAACAACCAACTGTGTCATTTCAAATGTGGAAAGTGGCATGAAGCGATTCGGTCCCCAGGCCTGGGTCGTTCCTTTGTCTACCTCCCCCCACCATTTATTTCCTTTTCCGTCTAGCAGTGGCGGCCCTTCAGGCAGTGACACCAACGATGTTGTTACAGGTGTTAGCTCACTCTGGTCTCATTCGCTCTGGAAAGAATTCTGGTCGGATCAAATGCCCCTGTGGAAACTCAAGCTGAATTGTCTTCATTTTCTATCATTTTATTTAACATCCCAGCGGTCCCAGTCTGTCAGAATCTCCACCGGCAATCCAGCCATTCGTCAGTTTAAAGCATAGCCATACAGTCCTGGAAAGTGTCCAACTCTGCAAAAGAAATCGTTTCTTTCCTTTTCATTTTTCTCTCAAAGAAAGACTGCTCATCTGGAGACAAGGGATAGTGGCTTTTGAGTCAATTGGGCGGTGGGGTTTAAATAGTTATACTCGATATTTCAGTCACAGACCTAAAGTTAACCTGTGTAAAGTACTGGTGGACCAGTACTTTGCTTTTTTGTTTTTTTTTTTTTTTTACTAATAACAGTACATATTTATGAAGTTAATTATGTTTCTCAATTATAACAACACTTATGACATGACAGGTTTTTCTTACATTAACTCATATAACTGTCTCAACAACCCATTTTACAGATGAAAAATTGAGGCACAGAGCAGTTAAGTAACTTGTTGAAGTTTACACAGTTAGTACAGAAAGTCTTAACATCACTGATAAGTTCTCAGAAACTGCAATTTTAAGCAAAATGACCTATAAAAGCAGTTCCTCAAATAATATCATTCAACTTTGGTCAGTATTTTTTGTTATAACGAATGTCATAACAAAACAATGTTATCTGAGGACCGACAGTATTGGCAGAGGTAGGATTTGAACTAGGGCAGTCTGGCTACAGATTCTATGCTCTCGATGACTTCAGTGTTCAACCTTGCATTTATAATCACAATGAATTACCATCAGGCGAGGATGAAAATAAAAGCCAGACTTAATGAGTCAGTGAGCATTAGAGTTATATTAAGTAATTTTTTGGGAAGAGCAGGTTTTACTTTCTGGAGTTGAGGTGATTTTGCTCCAAGTTGGTCACATCCCTTAGTGGGAACTCATTGGATGCTGCAAGAAGAAACAGAAAAGAGAAAAGAACACAGAATAATGTTTCTCATCAGCCTGACAAGCATAGCTGGGAAGACAAGATTGTGCCCACAGTGGACCTACTGAGCGCCACTTGAAATGACATTGTTTATAGGAGCAACCCTGGAGAAGAAAACGTTGAGCCACAAAGCACAAGTCTAGGGTGTCAGTCCCATGGTAGCACAGATGAAAGGCACCCGGGGACGAGACCGGCTAGTCGAACGTGAGCCCATGCCTCTGGCTGTGTGGCGCGGCATTTTGACCCTGGGAGTTCTGACGGAGTGAAAGAGCGAGATCCTACAGTTGTAGCTGGGGAAAAACTGCCTAGTAAACCCACTTCAGACCACCCCCACCAGTTGTGGGCATAGGCTCCCTCTTGCAGTGACCAACTTCTCTGTGGGGAAGTGAAGGCTGGTGAGTCAGAGCTTCCCATGTGGCTGTGGGGTCTCCTCAAAGAAATCTCATCTGTGTCTGTCATTTCACATTCCCAGATCTCTCTTCTATTGATAAACATCTCCCAAATGTTTCTCCCTGCACCACACTTTTTCAAAAGGAATTTAAAGACTGTTTCTTAACCTTATCCAGCTCTTCCATGTGCTATGGGACTTCTCACCCTCCCTTCCTATTATACATCTTGAAATGGCCAGCAAGCTTTTGTGGGGCTTTGCTTTCTATGTGTAACAGAATCAATAAGTGTGCTTTTTCATACTCTGCTTGCCCCACCCTGATGCGAGGCTGAAATCACTGTGCTAGGCCATTATTTCCCTGGTGTTGCTTTCAGACACCAAGACGTTCCCCTGGGACACTGCTGTTTTTTCTCACACTACCTCTGCCTGAAATGTTCCATGGTTAACAGTTAGTTGAGCCACAATTTAGCAACATATACATACACAACCTTGTTCAACTGGTGTCATTTTACAAATATCACCTGATTTATGAAAGTGTTTGGGGTGTATCCTGGGTGCAAGTGAGGCCTCCGTGGTCAGGGCCAAGTTAGTAGGTAACCGTGTTCTGTAGTTGCTATCTTGAAATGCTTGATAATTTTTGAACAAGGAATACCATATTTATAATTTGCAATGACCTAGTAAATTATGTGGCAAGTCCTGCTCCTGCCTGTTGTTGCCACAAATAACACCCCTATTTGCACGAGCACACGCGCGCGCGCGCACACACACACACACACACACACACACACACACACACACACACCCACCACCTGCTCCTCCACATTTCTGGAGCAGAGTTGTTTGACTCACAGTAGGACCTTGAAGTTTGCTTATTGAAGCTTTTATAATACATTTGATTAGTTGCCCTTTTCTGATGAAGAATCTTAGATGAGTGGCAACCCCGTGAAATACAAAACTCTCTACCCAGTTCTGCAGGGGAAACAAAAAGAGACTAGTGGCTGTAACTACAGTCCCAGAGCTACGGGAAGTGATGCAACTCTGGGGCCTGCGGAGAGGTGAATCAGCTTTATTAGGTGGGGCGAGAAGTGAGTATTTTGTAAAGTGGTGGGACTCTGCAGATGCCCTCACTATCGTGGTTCTCAGTATCCGGAGAATGGCCAGCTGCAGCCCTCACTCCCTCGGGGCCAAAGGGCTACGGGCAAATGGGCCATCTCCCCATACCTGGCTTGCGAAGTACTGTCTGAGGAGAAAATATAACTCTTATGTCTACAGGGGACCTTGAGAAGAAGAATCTGATGTAACTGGCTATCCCAACAGACAAACTCCCTAAAAGATAAAAAAGGAATTTGTGGTTGACACACTATTTGGAGATCTTGAATGAGAAGCCAGCATTTCAAAATGTGTTGATGATAGAGGCCTGGGATGTCCCCGAGTTCAAGGACTCCCAGAGATGGGACTGTGCTCATTGACAAACAGCATGGTAGGATTTGGGGCAAGTGATTTAATCTCTCTGGGTCATTTTCTATGTGATAATACTATTAGTACTGACTGCAAAGGGTTGTTGAGAAGAATAAATTAGATTTACATTAAAACAATCAAAATAGTGCCTGGCGTATCGTTAACACTCAAGAGTAGTGGCTATTATTGCTACTATCACTACTTCCTCCTCCTCCTCCTCTTCTTCCTCCCCTTCTCCCTTCCTCCCCTTCTCCTCCTCTTCCTCCTTTCCTCCTCCTCCCCTCATCCTCCTGCTACTCTCAGGGAAGTCTTCCTAACTCAGAACCTTGAGTTTTCTAGATGTTGTGTCAAGTTATTTCCTCTTCGGCCTTGTCCCATTAGATTCCAGGTACATTCTTTCAAGAAGGCATCCTAGATACTAGAAAGTAGAGAGACTAATATTTGGAGGACTGGAGGGAGGAGAAGGACCACTTATGAAGTGTTCTTTAAAAAGACCAAGTGTGAACTGGGGTAGCCCTGTAGCTATAACCACCAGTTGACAGAAATCCAGGGTGCAGACAGCCATAACCTGGCAAACCATAGGGATGCATTCAGCAAAGTCCATACTGTGGTATACAACCCTAGTCTCTTTAAACAACAATAACAAACAAACCCCCAAAAGCAAAAACAACAACAACAACAAAAAGCCCATAATTAAAAAAAAATTAACTTTATTTGCATCCCAATTCAAATAAGCAAGTTTTTAAAGTGTAAGATTATACCGGTCAACAAATTTTTACAAAAGTCATATCACTGAAATAAAATTAGTCATTTGCTATCAATTTGTATGTGCTCAACACAAATATGACAGGCATATACTAATTTTGACTCTAGTTTTTTTTGTAATCTGCAATAAATTGATGTTTATATCACAAAATGCATGCCAATCACTGGACAACAAATTTTTACAAAAGTCATGTTACTGAAATAAAATTAGTCATTTCCTATCAGTTTGTATGTGCTCAACATGAATATAATGGTCAAATTCTAATTTTGGCTCTAGTTTTTTTGTAATCTGCAATAAATTGATGTTTACATACAAAATGCATGCCAATAGTAACAGACCTACGGTTAATACCTGTAAAAAAGCAAGTCATAGACTACTTCTTAGATTTCTTCGCTTGTCTCTTGTACAGCTGTTCAGGAGCATCTCTGGGGAGTGTCCAGCAGTAGTCAGCCAGCATCGTAGTGGACCATTTTCCCTGGCATCTTTGTTCCATTGATGCAATATCTTGATGAAAACATTTGCCATGTTCATTACTAACCATACCACAGTTTTCAGGGAAGAAATCCAAATGGGAATGAAGGAAGTGGATCTTTAGAGACATATTGCAGCCAAATTTCTGATACAGCATCAGCATGTCTTCTACTAGTTCCTTGTACTTTTCTGCCCTAACATTCCCAAGAAAGTTTGTAGATACTAGGCGAAAAGCATTCCATGTTTGTTTCGCATCACCCTGCAGCAAGTTGTTGAACCGGTCATCTCAATGCAGACGGAATGTTTGGGTAGACTATTCTTGACTTCTTTTGCTTCGGTATTCCACCGGAAAGAGGAGGAACCAAGCAGAAGTAACAGTCGTTCATGTGATTTCTTGGCTCTCTCCACACCATGGGAACTGCAAACGGCATTGATAGTCTTTTGCCATTTAACCACTGTGAAAGCTGTGTTGTCCATGTAGCACAGCATCTATGCGGGGCCCAAGGCTTGTCTTGGTCACCAACCTTGCATCCGAAGTAAAGATGCTAAACCTTCTTCACTTGAGAAGTGATACTTTTCTTCTGGTTGGCAAATGTCACTTCCCCACAAATAGAGCAGAAATTGTCCACGCTATTAATGCACTTTCCAGGCATTACTGTTCTGTATTATGCCTAAATGGATAAAATAATAACAGTTCTATGGAACAGTAGCTTAAACTGTCTCACACAAAGTCTGAAATATTTTCAATGCTCAACCTTTCCAACAGGGCTTTATCTAGTGCACTGCTGACATTGGCTTACTTCAGCAGCCGCCTGGCAGTAGTATTACATTGCATCAGAAAATGATGCAATCAACTCTGGATGATGTGTGCATGATGGTATTATGCAATACGATGCATTATTACATCATTGTAGGCTGATTTAAGATGTTGCAGTCCTACTGGGTAAATTTACACGGTGAAACATATAAAATGAATTATATGAAATATCTTCAAAATGAGAGCTAATAAAAAGTTTTCAGGGATATTCATGTTCAGCACACCAAGATACTACAGATTAGTGCCTTTTAAAGTCAGTTATTATCTCACTGTTGACTAGTGTTATCAGGGAAATATGAACACTGAATGAATATTTGGTAATATTAAGGATTATTAGTCATTGTTTAAAAATGTTAGGTGACCTAATGTTTTCATGGTAATGTTTTTTGAAGAATCTCTGTCTTGTAGAATTAAGAAAATAAAATTCTTCACCCAGTGCTCATTTGTTCTGTCATGTCATGATTTTACCTTTTTTTAAAATTTTCTTTTAAGAAGAGGCATTCCTCTTGCAATTGTAGAGATGGGGGAATTGAGACAGAAAATGAGTAAATTGCTCAAGGTAACACTATTGGTGCAGAGCAGAATTTAGATTCAAACTCAGGTGTGCCTGCTCCTAAATTGCATGCAGTCCTGTAGAGTTTTAAAGGAATGGACACTACCTGTCTGCCGGGGACACAAACAAAGTATAACATTTGTCGTACCTCCTCTTTACCTGTGAAGTGAGTGTGAGGCTTGTCATCCCCATCCCACAAAAAAAGTGAGCTGGGCACAGAGAGGCCAAGTGGCCTGACTGTGGTCAAGTGGGATGCAGAGCCTGACTGCCCAGCACAGGAGCTAGTGCTCTTAGTGAAGGAGGAAGTTAGGAAATGAGTATAGGCAGTCAGTTAGGAACAGGGTGTCCCAAGGCCCTAAATCTACTTCTGACCTGATTGGGAAACACTTGGTTGGAACCAGGAGGGCGCTCCCCATCATCTTCACCCCCAGCCCAGGTGCCCTAGGTCCATTTATCAGTCTGATTTGTCAGTCAGAACACCAACACAGTAACACAATGTTAAAGCAATGGACCAAAGTGAGTTTTAGGAAGGGAGGCCAGGCAACGTGGGCAAACCTAAGAGAGAGTTGGGGGAGCCTAGGATACCCCACAAAATCAGTGGACTTCAGTAGCCTAGGAAAACTCCATGAACTCAGTAGCCTAGGAAAACCCCACAAACTCAGTGAACTTTGGTAGCCTAGGAGGACCCCACAAACTCAGTAGCCTAGGAAAACTCCACAAACTCAGTGGACTTCAGTAGCGAAGGAAAACCCCACAAACTCAGCAGCCTAGGAAAACCCCACAAACTCAGTGGACTTCAGTAGCCTAGGAGACCCTTTGCTCCCAGCCAATGAGCAAGAGACACGACACAGAAACACCTGACCACCAAGCCCACATTCCTTGCCCAGTATACCCGATAAGCACCTGCTTGTCTATCCCTCAGCGGCTACTCGCTTGGTACCCCTCTCCCCTCAGGGAGCTTTCCTGTCCTTCCTCTTGTCTATCAATCAGCTTCCCATTTAGGAATCCCCTCTACTCAGAGAACTTCCTTGTTCTTCTTTCTAACTATCAATATATCTCTTGCTTTTCTGTATCTTTCATCTTGATGTTGAATTCTTTCCTCACCCAAGACAAGAACCAAGAAAGAGCCCACCTGGGTTTCTTGGACTCGGCCTGCTCCAAAAATCCTGCTCCATTAGCCTCTCCTTGTCCCTCCCCACTCTCTTTTCCACCATCTTTGCTTTGATAAACTGAAGCTGTCTCAGTTTGTCACTGTGTAAAATGACACTGCCAAGAGATTTTCATTTTGAAAGGAATTAGAGGAAGGGTACTCACTTCCCAGAGCTGCCATCACTGAGTGCTGCACTCTGGGTGGCTGAAAACAACAAATATTTGTTCTTTCACAGTTTGAGCGCTAGAAGTCTGGGACCAAGGTGTTGGCAGGGCCGCGCTCCTTCCAAAAGCTAGGGGAGGATCCTTCCTTGCCTCTTCTGGGCTTCTGGTGTTTGCCAGCAATCCTTGACACTCCTTGGATCCTAGATGCATTTTTTTTTGATCCTCTGTCCTCACATGGCATTCTCCTGCGTGTCTCTGACTCTGCATCATCTCCTCTCTTGGCTGGTCTCTTTGTGTTCCAGTTTTCCGTTTTATTGGGACACTAGTTATATTGAGCTAGGCTCCACCTAAAGACTTCATCCTAACTTGATTAAACCTGCAAAGACCTTATTTTCAGATAGGCCAGCTTCTGAGGTACTGAGGGTTAAGACCGCACTCTAATTTTTGGGGGTTGGGGAATCCAAGCCAACCGATAATAAGCAGCATACTGCTGTTTAACCTCTCCCAAAAGGCATTCCACGTCTGCTGGTCACTCAAGAAGCTCTGTACAGAAAAGATTCCTGTAGGCACACGAATTTGAAAGCCCCTGTCCCCTGCTTGATCCCCTGGTGGTGATTCTCAGCGGTCATCAGTGTCCTAACAAGCTACAAGGAGCTGCAATGAAGTTGAATTTAAGTTGGCATTTCCCAAACTTTTTTGAACTTTGTTATTTTAATAGGGTTCTGTGGAACACACTTTGGGAAAACCACATGCTAGAGAGCCTGACCTAGACCAGGGAGATGTCACAACTTGCATCATGAGGTTGTGATTTTTCCTGAATCTGTGACAATTTTTTTCTTCTCTCTCTCTCTCTCTCTCTCTCTCTCTCTCTCTCTCTCTCTCTCTCTCTCTCTCTCTCTCTCTCTCTCTCTCTCTCTCGGACTTGGTTCTGCTCACATACATTCCCTTAGCCGGAACCCAGCGCTGTGACTACAGCTCAGTGGGAAGGAGCCTGGAACATGTGGCCCTGGATGAACAACTCTTTCCCAGCAGGAGCCACCCCTAAGGAAAGGAAGTGCAGACTTCTGGTTGCAAGTGAGCTGTCTCCACCACACTTACCTGGCAGGTGTGTTCTGAGGATTAAATGAGGGTTTTGACATACGCAAAGCCCTTGGCATCAGAACTAAATAAATGGCCACAGTTTAAAAATGAAAAAGCTATGAAAGGGAAGTGTCTTGAGGGGTGAAACAGGAGACAGGCCTGGGGCACAACAAAAGTGTGGGCCCTCTCCTTGTCTTTCCTCCCAAAACATCCCGATGGCTGAGGTCCGGTGTGTGGTAGGGAAAGGGGAGCAGAAATCCTCAGGGTGTCATTCAACCCAACCAGCTTCTTTCCCCACCCCCATTTCCTTTGCAGCCAGATGGAGAAGCGTGAGCTCCAGAGTCTTGACAGCCTCTAGGCTTCCTGGCGGTGGCCCCCAGGACTGCAAACCCCACTTTCCTGTGTTTGAAGAGCCAGCTGAGGTATGGGCAGCACGCCAGCCCCCCTCAGCAGCTCCTAGAGCACACGCCAGTTGCAGACTCTCAGGACGCTGGAGGGAGGGAACGGAGTTCGCACCAGATCGCATGACCAGTCTCCTTGCAAAGGTGTCCAGACACTGTGAAAAGCCACAGCTTCGTACTGCTCCTGCCTCTACTGGATACCTGGCCACACAGCACAGGCAAGAATCATCTCTAGATGTCCCTCCTGACCTCTGGACTCCACTGGTCTGAGAGGGACTCTCAAGTGACAGTAGAGCAAGTCCCCTGCCTTCAAAGAATGCATGCTCTCCTTTTAAGTCTACGTTAAGTATTAAAGCAAATGTACCTCAAATCACACTCCCAACCCTGCAACATAGTCTGTCCCAACAGACCTCTCCAGGGGGCTCCCCGCCTTTCTCAAGTTTGCTTTGTATACAGCTAACCTGCTTTCTAGAGCCACTATTACTGTGCCCAGTCAACCGTGCTTTGACTTCTCATTCTGCTTCGTGCACTCTTTCTCAGGGATCTGGTTCATCCTGGTGGGGAATATTTCATAGGACTCTAAAATATATGGAAGACATATTTTGTTTTAGCGTCTTAATACCCAGAACATCTGGATCAGACTCAGACAACTGGGGAGGTTTTTGCTGATGCACTCAAGGCCCCACATACAAGTCCCCTGGCAGAGAGAGAACACCAGCACGCAATCTGCATCGGCATGGCTTTGCTCAGCATAGAGCAGTGTGGGCGTGACCCTCAGTGACTTCTCCCCTGGAAATGGCACGACCTGCAGGAGGTACCATTGACTAGGGTGGTGAGTGCTGCCCAAATTGATTGGTTTTGAGTCCTGCATGGTTCCATGCGTAAATTAAAATGTGACATTATTATACCCTCCACCAGCCCACTGGCGACCTTTAGCACTTTTCCCCTTCACAGCCATTATTCAGCATAATTTGACTGGTTTGAGGCAAGTGGGGAGAGTGGGGAGGGTCAAGCGGGAGCAGGGGAAGGCAGAGTCCAAATTAGAAACAGACTTAAAGAGCATTTGCAGGGAATTAGGCAGAGGGCCAGGAGTGCTTGCTGGCAGCGTGTGCAGCCCTCTTTAGGGACTGTCAGCTCCTCCTAGGTTTCCATAGCGGATGTTTCCCGGCCAGGGCGCAGCTGGGTTCAGTTGTCAAACCCACAGCCAAGACATCTGAGAAGGAGGCGGAGTGCCTACGCACACACGTGTGTGCACACCCTGGCCACATCCACACATGGCGACCCCAAGGACATGAGGCCCCAGGACAGTGCCCCACACCCACACCCACAAAGTCACACAGTGCACTGCCCACACCCCCAACGCAGAAAACATCGATGGATGCAGGTGCACACGGACATATGCATGCATGTTGAACTGTGTCCTGCCCACACTTTCCAAGAGGAATTTCAAAGCAAGTTTCTCGATCCACACCCCGCCGCACCCCATGCTCCTCCAGTGGCTGTGTGACCTTGGCTGGGCCGTTCGACCTCTCTGAACTTCCATGTCCTCAGCTATCAAGTGTTAATAATGCTAGCTATGACCAGCAAGACAAAGATGAACTCCTAGGTGGGTTATGCAGCTGTCTTCTGGCGTGAGGCATGGTGAGGATAGTGGTGATGATAATGATGAAGGAGACCACTTCGGTTTTTTGTGTGTAAAGATTTATTTATTTATGCATACAAGAACTGGGGTATAGGTCAGAGGTGTGTGGGATGGTGAGAGGTTTCACAAGACAGAGTGAGGAGCAGAAGAGCCAGATCCACTGAAGTACACTGCTGAGGGGAGCAGCGGGCGAGGCAGGAGAGGTCTGCTGCACCATGTGGGAAGCTCCTTGGCCGGGGATTGAACTCACGCTGCAGTGGCTGTGGACAGCTTCATAGTGGTAAGACTTAACCCATTGCTCCACCAGGGAGACCCCTGAAGGAGACCACCTTTGGTTTGCATCCTTTCTGGAGACCACGTAAAGCACTTAGCTGACTTGGTTCTCCATGCAAAGGGTGAAGGTACATTAGATCACATGGGAGAGTGGACAGAGAAAGAGCAAGTGTCCCTGTGGCCAGGAGACGAGCACTGCAGAGAGCTCCCAACAATACACCTGTGGGCAACATGATGTCCAAGGACCTGGGGCCTGTGCCCTGGCCAGTGGGCAGCCCAGGAGCCTCAAGCTTAGCTAGCAGTCACCAGGCTCTCCTACTGCCTCCCTCTGCCCTGTTTCCCACTATTCCTGCCACAGAACTTAACCTTTCTCCTCCTTCCCCCGCTCAGGGTGAGGAGTGGCTCCGCTTTCCTCCATTCCCTCCCTCACTTTCTCTCCAGTTTTCCTCATTTCCACTCTTCCTTCAGTTCTTCTAGTTTCTGACACCTACTGTGCCTTTTTAAACCCTAGTTATGGGTGGAGATGGGTGGGGGGTATCAGGCATGAATTAGATGTTGCTCCTGCCCTGTGGGTCCACAACCCAGTGAAAAGACCGGCACAACACATACAAGACAGACAGAGTTGGTTTGGACCTAAGAAGACATTCTTTCTAATTTTATTATGCGTTGGGACTTGAAATGGATTTTATTCTCCCTTCCCACCCTTCCCAGAAGTAAAATCAGAACAAAACACCACAGGAAATCCAAGCAGAAAAGGGCAGGTGTACCTGGGAGGTCAGAAAACAGTGAAGCATATCCCACTGTGCTGGTCAGGACGCCCTGAGACAAGTGACGGAGCCAGAATGGTGGCACCAGTGCCCGGAAGCCAGCCCCCATGCAGAGTTGGGCCCAAGGCCTGTGGGCCCCACTGCACATCGGAGTGACTGGTACCAAGACCCCGGTGGGTGAGGAGGCAGGGACTGCAGAGACATGGGGGTGGCGAGGGTTAGTCACAGAGCAGACATTTCTAGACCTTCCACTAGTCAACGAATATTTAAGGAGCATCTCCAGTATGCTAATGTCAGGAATGCAGCAACTAGCAAAGCGCAGACCCTGCTCCCAGGAGCTCTCTGGCAAGTGAGAAGCACTGATACACAAACAGGCGATGCCAACACTGAGGTCTGTGCTCTGAGAACCAGGTGGGGCATGAAGGGCTCTGGAGCACAGAGGAGCCATCTCACAAGACAGGAGGACAAGAGAGGTTAAGAAGAGGTGGACAGGGCTGGTGCAACAGGTTAAGTCTCCGCACTATGAAGCTATCCAGAGCCACTGCAACATGAGTTCAATCCCAGGCCAAGGAGATTCCCACATAGCGCAGCAGATCTCTCCTGCCTCACCCACTGCTCACTGTTCCCCTCAGCAGTGTAGTTCAGTAGACCCAACTGTTCTTCTCCCCACTCTGACTCTGGTGAATCTTCTCACCCCCCTCCACCCATACCTCTGACCTACACCCCAGCTCTTGTATGCATAAATAAATAAATCTTTTTTTAAAAAAAAGAAGAGGTGGACAAGGGTGCCAGGAGGAGTCCAAGATGGGTGTCAGGTAAAGGGTATATTGGAGTGAGGGGAGAGAGGGCCAGAGAGAACATCATGGAAAGGTCTGACTTGGCTCACCCTCCTCCCATTCATCAGTTCACAAACAATATGAGCAGCCGTTTGACAGGGTCTATGTGCATCGGAGACTGCAGTAGAGACCACAACAGACAGGTGGGTTAAACTTAGGCTGTAATGTTAGGAATGGAGAGAAGTTAACAGATTTGAGAGATAGACTATCAACTTTAATTGAATGATGGTGGTGAGGGAAGGGGACTGATCTATGATGATTCTCGAGTTCTAGCTTGGTACTGAGTGGAGAAGTCCTTTCCTGCAGGGGAGGGACACACAGAAATGGAAGCCGCTTGGAGGCTGGGGCGGCAGGTCGGATATAAGTGTTCAATAAACACTCTCCTAAGAGCGCGTGGGCATTCAGCAGAGAGGGAGATTCCAGGGGTGGGTGCAGCACTGGGCCCTCACTAAGTTCTCTGAATTGAATCAGAGTCACTGGTCTCTTGGCTGCAACAGAAGAAATTTCCATCAAGCCGGCAGCTTCTAGTTCTCACCTTCACTCTTCTGGAGATGAGGTCAGAGGCTTAAAACTTACACCCTTTGAACTCCAGACAAGAGCCCCACAACTAGATTCCCTAAAATACTGCCATTTTGATGAAGACCAGGTTGGCTGCTTAAAAGACATAAGCAGACAACACAAATTGGGCTAAAAATCAAAGGTGTAGAATAAATGGGTACATCAAGATGGAATGGATGCTTTTAATGCTAAGCTCATCCTTCTTAGGGTGGGCCTCATTTGAATAGGTATATTTCAAAAGTTTTGAAACAGGCGATGCCAACACTGAGGTCTGCGCTCGGAGGTCTGAGGTCTGTGCCAATGAAAGGCTGTTCAACCAGCGAAGAGGACAACGTGGAAGGCAAGGTTAGAGTGATTAGATCCAAGGTTTTTTCCTGCTGAAAAGCAGTCAGAAGCTCATGAGAGATATCACCCAATGCACTAGGGGAAATAGAGGTCATGGGTCGTTGGCTGCAGAAGGGTCCTGTTTGAAAGCACGGACCCCACATTTCAGGGCCCTGGCCCACCTGGTGGGGAGCTGCTTGGACAGTTCACCTTCACAAGGCACACGGGCTCTGGGGCCAGCGCTTTCCTTTAGTCTGGGGCATCCACAATGACAAAGCTCAGCTGAGCCACCCCCAGGGTTGGAGAAGTGTCAGCCAGGAGGAAGGTACCTCACTATGATTTCCAGGTCCCTGGTGCAAATCTGAGACAGGAACCCAGGTCTCTGGCTCAGCTCTGCAGCAGCTCCTCATTTGTGCTGTGAGCAAATTCAATCTCATCTACCTATATTTCACTTCAAATAAAAATGTCTTGTTACTTGTCATGTCTAGCACTCTACAAGAAGTGGATTTACCTGGGATGAATGATTATAACACAGTTGGCATATACAAAAAGTACAGTAAAGAAAAACAAAAATCCAGAGGCATGAATTTCTTCAAATATGTGCATCACACTTCTGGTTCGGGTCTAGTGAAGCTTTGGTTCATATATATCTATTTTAGGATAAAAATTGATTTCGTAATATGTACTTGGTTGAATACGTGGATTATTTGTCTTTTCGATATTTTAGAAAAAATAAAAAATGTTTTTATCAAATGCTTGGAGTTTGAAATGGCACTAAAATATTAAACTTAATATTTTTCAATCAGGAAACAATAAAATAATGGGGGGAAATAAATCACAAAATATCTCCTCATCTCTTCCCAGATGCTATATCAGGAATATCTCTGTTGAAACCTGAGGTGACCTGAAACTGTCAAAATAAAATATGAAGCAACATAAAATACGAAAAACCCATGAACAACAAAGAATGTGGCCGAGCCTAGAGCTAAAGTGAGCAATCGCGCTGTGTTACTCATCTGAAGGGCGCACGCTCCCTGATCACATCAGGCTAGAACCGGTCATCTCCAGGATGGGAGTGCGCCCGGCGGACTTCCTGCCTTTTGGTCGGACAGACTGCCTTCCTGAATTACTAGGTCTAGGAAGCAGTTGTGACGGGGCGGGGAGGGGGCGAGTTACACGTGTCACAAGCCCCACACGCCCTCTTCCTAGCTGCCGGCTCACTTCCCCTCTTACAGACCAGTTACCTAATCTGCAACACGATGAGATGGTATCTGGGATCTCTAACGGCTCTGCAATCCCACAGTTCTGCAGTGCAGACACAAGATCCGTTAATCAGAGACAGGAAAGGCCTGGCCGGGACTCCACGTTTGCTTGATGTCACATAGAGCACATAGAGCACTGCAGCGGAGGCCTCAGACAATGGGCTCCGTGCTGAGCACGTAGCTTGAAGGGTCTTTCCACACTGTCCCGTTTTGTACCCGTGTGGGTATCAGTAGTAGAGGACAGAGCTCATGTGGGGTGAGTGGCTCGCCCAGGTGACCCACCACATGCCCAGTTCTTAACCCTTGTCTCTCTCCATCTTACCACTGTGGACATTGGACTATATTTCTGGAAGCTGAAGGCTGGGCAAGTCAAATCTGTCCTTCCCTCACACTCCACCTTGCATTTGGAGTTGCATTTGGAGAAAGACTTACTCCTGATCTCCCTCTGTGCCCTGGGGAGGGATGACTTGTCTGCCTGATGAGTTTGGAAGAAGAACCTTGAGCCCCAGCTCCTTAAGCTCCTGGAGCAGCCCCTTCTGGGGTGGGCCAACATACCAAAAAAATGATGGTCTCAATGGGTGCTCACAAGTCACACGTGACTGGTGGAGAGGTGTGGACTGTACAAGCTCAGAGGCTAACCATCTGACCTCCTGCGTCCAACTTAAAGACTTCCAGGGGTGAATACGTCCCCCACCTTCCAAATGACTCTGCTTAGTTGACTTTCTGGTTGCTAGAAATATTTTCATATCAATCCAAAACCCACCCTTTGATAATTTCCCACTTCTTGATACTAGCCACACCTTCTGGTCTAAGCTCTCTGCCACACCCCCGCGCCCCCTGCCCCAGCCCCTCACGAGAGTTCTTCCAATATCTGAAGATTGGAAATCACACTCTTGTTCCCCAGTGATGTCGGGCTGTTCTCAGTATGAAACAGCCTGTTCCTTTGCTGTTGCGCACATGACCTAGCTTCTCAGTACCCCTCCTACAGGCATCGTCCATTGGACCCCAAGCCCTCTGCCCCACCCCAGTTTGCTTCTGTCTCTGGGATGCAATCAGAATGGAACACCTTCCCCCAGAAAGGCTCTCAGGCACTTTTTAAATACCAGTCTGCAGTCCCTCTTGACTGCTGCCTACCTCAGGCACTGTCCAGCCTGGTATTGTCTGGTGGGACGGAGCTTGGTGGTTTTCCTCACTCGAGAACACTATATTTATAACTGTTGTGGACACCTGTTGTTTGTTGACTACCTAGTATCCAGAGTCTTCCAAATTTAGAAGAATCCAAAATAGATGAGAGCTAGAACCCTACCTCCCCAGAATGGGGCTGTGGGGGAGAAGACACCCTTCACACCTCAAGGTGCCCAGCCAATAGCAGGCTCAAGCCTGAGCTTCCAAGTCTGACAGGGAGGCACAAAGACACAGAGCTTGTCAGAGGGGATCTGGAGTACAGCAGAGATGCAACAACTAGCCTGAGGTGGTGATACCACCAGCAAGAATCAGCTGCAATTATTTGCAGACAAGGCCCCATGAGTGAACGTACCACAGATGAGTGATGCCCCATAAACCCTCACTACTGCTTGGCAATAATCTCCCCTCCCCAGGCCTCTATTTGAGTAGCTGGCATAAGGTCTCCTAGCTATGATGCACTCTGAGTTTAGAATGTGTTTTTCCGATGAGTAAAGATGTGGCTGCAGTGGAGAGAGGGCCAGAATGTAGGACAAACGTCTCACTACTGGTTCTTCAAAACACTTCTCCAGAAGTAACTCCAAATCTGCCCTGAGGCTCTGAACTCTGAATGAGTTTCCAAAGTTGAAACCAAAATTGAAAAAAGAACAAGATGCAAAGTCTTGTGCCTGTCCCTGCTATTACCAGGGACTACAGTTTCCATGGTTACCTGGGAGCACATGGGAGCACCACTCTGAGTCCCTGAATGTGTGTGGACCCAGGACAACCTGGGTCTTCATCCCAACTGCACCCACTACTATTGGGGGACCCTGGGCAAATGGGTTTCCTTCACTGGATCTCAGTTTTCCCACATGGAAAATACTGCACTGAGTGATTTCTAAGGTTCTTTTCAGTTCTGCTTCTCTGTGACTCACAACCTGTAGGAGTTATTTTCTTGAGTTCCTATTCACTGGTATCAATTTTCTTACTTGTTCCTACATGAAAACTTTACAAATTTATAAATGGATAAACAAAAATAATATATCCATATCATGGAATATTACTCAACCTTAAAAAAGAATAAAATAATGATACCTACTGCAATATAGTGAATCTGGAAGACATTAAGCCCAGTGAAAGAAGCCAGTCACCAAAGGCCACATATGACAGGATTCCATTTCTATGAACTGGTCAGAAAAGGCAGATGCAGAGTGAAAGAGAGAAGACTAGAGTTTGCCCAGGGCTATCAGGAAATGGGTAGTGATTACTGATAGGTATAGGATTTCATTTTAGAGTGATGAAAATGTCCTAGAATTGACTATGGTGCTGGTCACACAAATCTGAAAATATGAAAAGGCTTTGAAATGTAAAATTGAAGCTGGTAACTGGTATGTGGATTGCTTGGCAAAACAAAAAAATCAGGAAACAAGTTTATGAGAAATCCAATGTTTTAAAGTTGTGCTTTAAGGATGATGGATAGCCTTGAAAATCAAATTCACTCATAATCCAACACATCTATGCTGTTTGGTTTTCTCACCTCTTCCTTGGCCAATTAACCAAAATTAACTGATTGGCCTGACTGTAACTTTTTCATAATCGCCCCTTCTCAGAAGGTCTAATTAACAGTTTCATGGTATCAGGAAAAGGAAAGATGGATCTGACACGTTTCCACGTTTGGTTTCAGAGTTCAGTGGAGATAGCTTCTCTTTTAGATTCTAATGGAAATGCTAATCTGAAGAAGCATCATGGAACTTCCCATCATACCTTCACGTGCACACCAAGCACCCAGAGAGCCTATTAAATGCGGGTTCTAATGCAGCAGGTCTGGGGTGGGCCCTGAAAGCCTGTATTTCTCACTAGGTCCCCCACCCACTCCCCAGGTTGCAATGCTGCTGGCCCTCCATCCACAGTTGCAAGGCTGCAGGCCTGAAGTACCCAGTGTGACCTTGGAGAATTTGCAATGTAATTGATTTGAATTGAGACAGATGTGAGTGAATGAGAAAGAGAATGCAAGGGATGTAAGTATGAACTAGATAGTGGATTGCAAAGACTTAGTAACAAAACAAAAGAATGTGGAATAATAGTTTTTATGTTGGTGGATTGTTGAGATAATAATATTTTGGATTTATTGAATTAAATAAGATGTATCTTTTTAATTACAAGTTTTATTTGTGGAAGATACTTGTAGTCCCCTGCTCCCCACCATTATTCCTCTCTCCTTCTTCCTTACTAACACACTCATTCCCCAGCTCCCCTTGCTGCTGGGTGGGACCCTGTGGACAAGTCATTGCATGGAATGTGGGGGGCGGGCGGAGAGGGGGAGTCCGGGACACCCCCTGACTCTCTTACACAGTCTTCTTCATTCCTCCATCCTGTTGCCTAGAACACAGAGACCTTATCAGTTGAGGCTACGCACAGTGGGTCAACAAGATGTAAACTCCTTGCTGGTGGGGGAATTCCAACCCCCTCCCCCAACACATGCTGTAAATGCCATCTCCTAATTTGGTGCAAAATAAATATTTGTTTACTAACTCTTTAAATAAATGAATAAATGAACAAGATTGGCTCCCAGTTTGTTTTGTTTTTTACTTAAAAACCTTTATTTTATGTTAGTTATTTTGATGTAGTCTCTGGGAATCTAGGATTTTTTCCCCCAAATTATGTTACTGAAGTAAAGCCATTTTGCATCTTTGTATCTGTTCTGGGAGTTGTAGGTTCAAACCTCTACAATGGTATATTTTCACACTTTGCCCACCACCAGTGTCCCCCAAATCCTCTACTATGTCCCATTCCTTCCCCCAGTCTTACCTCACTACCCTCTCCCTCTGCTTGCCTCAGTTTTGCATTCAGCTGTGAAGAGTTTATTATTGGTTTGGTTTTGACCCTTTGTAATGATTTTCTATATTCCACATTTAAGTGAGACCATCTAGTATTTATCGTTTCCCTTCCGCTTTATTTCACTAAACATTATACTCTCCAATTCCATCCATGTTGTCACAAATAGCAGAAGTTCACCTTTTTATAGCTGAGTAGTATTCCATTGTATATATTTACATAGATATATACATTTTCCTTAGCCATCCTTCTGTCTTTTGGCACTTAGGCTATTTCTATATCTAGCTATCGTGAATAGGGCTTCAATCAACACAGGACTACATACATCCCTTTGAATTAGTGTTTTGTATTCTCTGGGTAGATATCTAGGAGTAGATATGATAGATCCATTTTTATATTTTAAGAAACCACCATACTGTTGTCCATAGGGGCCGCACCAGTCTATATTCCCACCCACAATACATCAGGGTTCCTTTTCTTCTACATCCTGGAAGTCCAGCCCTCTGATACTAGGGAGGTGACATCAGCTCCAGACCATTCACCTGGATTTTGAAATGGTCCACTCACCTGGACCATTCACCTGGAGAAACAAACACCTACATTGCTTCAATCTAAATAAACCTGATACATCTCAATACAATATTAAAAGGTCCTATTCTGCTTTATGCCATAGACGTTTTACTTAAAACATAAGCTAAACCTCAGTAAATCTAGTCATATTTTAAATGCATTGTGATATTCATCTAGTGAATGTTGTGGATTATTTTACCATGCCAAAATCCATCTGTTTGTTTGTTTAATAAGCTGAGGTTTCAATATTTCAAGTTTCTGAAATCAAAATATGCCTCATATACTACTTTCACACTGACAAGTTAAAGCCCTGTAGAATTTCAAGCCAGCAGTGTTTTTCCCAACAGCCTTAAAGTATAGGTGAGTTAGCATCAAGAATTAGCATTTTGGAAGATAGATAGAGATGAGTTAATTTCCCTTCCTGATTAAGAGAAAATTTTTCCATTTCATTCTCCATCCATCACACTTCCCTGTTTCTAAACTGAACAGGAAATTTATAACAGGTTAGTAAGATTTTAAGCAAAAGCAAATGTCTTTTTTTTTTTTTTAAGAAAAACATTTCACTGTATTTATCCAAGATTTCAACCCTGCTGATGTTGAGAAGAATTATGCCTCTATGCATTGCTCCCTGAGAGGGAAAAAAATAAACCTTTGTGGTTTCAGAAAGGACACCCAACTCGCTAACTCTGGATTGCAAAGAGGCAGGAGTAAAAGCTCTGTCCCCTATTCTCAGGGGAGCAAGGGAGACCCAGAGGATTTCCATAAGCCACTATGAGACTGGTTGAGGGTGGAGTGGAGAGAGACAAACAGAGAGGACCAACATGGGCCAACCCTGGGCGTCTGCACTTGGGGCCCTTTCCAAAGATGAGGAGAGTGACTGTCACTCACCAGCAGGAGGACAAGGAGAACATCCAAGTGATTTTTCTCCCTTCCAATTTCTGAAGCCTGGAGGCCTCATTCTTCATTCCTAACTCAGCAGGCTTAGAAGCTCTCAGAGGCCAAGTCTCAGCTGTTGGTCAGGTTGGATTCACGAGTGGTCACCTGGTCACTGTGACAGGTTCCACTGGAGGCGCCTGCTGCTAGAGGGCACCCTCTGCTCTGTGACAGAGGAATTCTGGAAGAGCAATTTTTTTTAAAATTATGCATATTTTTTAAAGTTTATTTTGAATGAAATATTTTTTTCATACATCACTGTTAATTTTTAGTCAGTATTTAGTTTTTCCCCTCAGGTGTAGTCCCTGTGTCTCTCCCACCACTTCTGATCCATCACTACTGTCCCTTGGAGGGAGACCAATTTAATCCAATGGCATCGTCACTGGCCACATCATTATTCTTCTAGACAGGAAGACTAGAAGAATCCATAAGCCCAGGGTCTTGATATTTCTGATATACTGGGGAAAATTTCTAGGCAGAAAGTATCTGATCTCTAAGTTTCATTTTAGTTGCAAATAAAATGTAAATACACCATTGATACAGATTTTTCCAGTAAGTTCCAAACTGGAATCGAGTGACATAACTTTAAAAACTGTCTGGGGCCTCTCTGGTGGCGTATGAGTTAAAGTCTCGGCACTGTCAAGCTATCGCCAGCCACTGCAGCCTGAGATTGATCCCTGACCACAGAGCTAACCCACATGGCACAGCAGACCTCTCCTGTCTCACCTGCTGCTCCCTTCAAAAGTGTGTTTCAGTAGATCGGCCTGTTGTGCTCCCCACTCTGTCTCTGGTGAATCATCTCACCCTCAGCACCCTCTGGCCTAGACCCCAGTTCTTATATGCATAAACAAATAAAAATAATAAATCTTTTTCTTTTTAAACTGTGTTTAAAAACTTCAGGGCTACATATTACTTGTTAATCATTGATTTGTGCTATCTTGGAGATGATGAGAATTCTGAAGAGTGAGGAGGGGAAAGCAGGTAACAGCATAACAAGTGCAAGAAATGGGAACGCATATAGTGAGGTCTGTTGGTGAGGCTAGAATATGTAACAAACAAAGGGAAATACTGAGGGATGAGGCTGCAAAGAACAATGAGACCAATGGCTTATGAACTAGACATTGGCCTGCTGTGAATGGGAGCCATTGAAGATTATAGAGGCTGAACAGGACATAAACTTAAAAGCAATATGGTTAAATGTATCGTCAGGAGCCACTGCAAACAACTTCTGCAGTAGCACAGAATAGAGACCCTGACTGGGCAGCAAATTGGAGAGGAGAAGACAGTGGCCACCTTGGTGGAAGCTCCTTGGGGCAGGAGGGAGCAAATCTGACACCAATGGCCTTCAGATTTCTGACTTGGAATCTGGGGAGATGAGAAAAGAAAGAAAAATTTGGAAAGTGGAGAGATCTGTTTTGGAAGTGAGTTTGGGGCGCTTGCAGGAGAACCATCTGGGGATACTTCTGCAAAGTTGCTGAGTTTACATGACTCAGCTTTTTCCAGACTGAGAGATAGCTTTCCATGAGTCCTTACACTCTCTTCTCCACAAGTCAGAGGGGTGGAGAATAAACCTGACCCTCAGCACAATGAGGCTTTTAGCAGTAACACTCTTGCCATCCAGGTCACAATGGCCGCCATTTCTTCAGCACTGTGTGCCCAGCATGGGACCCCAAACTTTCCACACATTCCCTGTTTATCCCATAGTGTGCCTTTGAAGTAGGTATCGCCTCATGCAACAGATCGTTGAATAACATTTCTTTCATTCAACCTCACTTTGTTATAACATTGACCAGAAAAAAAATTCCTGTCAATGTTGAACAGAACAGTATTACTTGAACAGAACAGCGTCACTTGAGGACAGGCTTTCATCATATGTTGTTTCCTTTAAAGTCAGTTTCCAGGAACCAGACACCTTAAGTAAGGACTCACTGTGTATTAAATGGGCAAGTTTGGAAGACTGAGAAAGAGCAAGGTATATGCCCAAGTTTTCACAGCTAGAAAGGAGGAGAATTGGTGTTCAAGGCCCACAAATTTCCCCTCAATGAGATTACACTCAACAACATTCTATGGCCTCTACTAGAGGCTCAGAATGGAAAGCCAGCCAGTTCTATAATGGTTTCATTTGCAAACTCATTTATTTAGTTAACAACGAACTGCTTTTAAGCTCAAAGTATAAACACTGGTGCTGGGGTGGGGACGGTCCTTGCGGTTGTATAAAAACAAATAAGCATCTTTGCCTTCAAGAACCTCTAAAGCAGGCATCAGCAAACTATATCCAGGGAGCCAACTCTAGCCCACTGCCTGTTTTTGTGAATAAAGTTTTATTGGAACACAGCCACCCCAGTTGGTTTATACATTGCCTGCGGCTGCTTTTACAGCTAAGGACAAAGCTGGGCAGTTGCAGTAGAGACCACATGGCCCATGAGGCTTAAAATATTTACTACCTAGCCATTTACAGAAAAAGTTGCCTATCCCCAGTCTAGAATCAAAACCAAGAGGCAGTAGACTCATAAAATGTAGATTATTAAAATGGCACAAATAAAGAGGCGAATCATGTGCATGCCTAGGAAATGACTAAGGCTACAGGCAGGACTTATCCAAAAGGAGGGTCCCAAAATGGGCTTTGACAAAGCAGTGGAAGGTTAGCTGAGCACTCCAGCCCAGAGCACTGTCCCCTGGTGGACCTGTGCTCTGCTGCACACAGTCCAGGGTCAGAGGCACCAGGCACATGGAGAGTAGTATCTCAGTTCTCTTTCCGGAAGTCACGGTGGCAACCTTGGCCCTGCCTTTGCTGAACTGCGAGACCTTGAGCCAGTCAGCTAACCTCCCATCCCCCAAACTCCAGGCTACTTTTGCTGTCCGATCAAGTTGTAAGAAGCAAACATAGAGGGTAGGACGGGGGGTTACCTGAATGCCTTGTGAAAGGTTTAAGAGCTTGGTAAATCCTATGGGTCCTTCAGGCCAATGTTGTAGACTGCCTTATGCAGCACTTGGAAGCAAAGCTAAACTATCAGCCTGAATTCAAAACTGCCTCTGTCCCTGAGCAAACTCCAGTCTTTACTTATTCAATCAAGATGCAGTTTGATGGGTAATAAAAGAAACTCCCTCCCTCCTCCAAGGAGTCCCAGCTCTTCAAGCTGGGAAAATGTGGACATCTCACCCCGAGAGACTCTAGTGGGCTTCCTGCGGGTAGAGGCAGAGTGGAGGTTGAAGCTAATCTGGGTTTATATTGGAGATCTGGACCCAAGGGGACGCTTCATCTGGAACCACCACAAAGAAGTCTTGCATGCCCTCAGCCAGCTGGCCCAGTTCTGCCAGATGCCATGTTCCCTGCTCCTCACCCTTCATCCAGGAAGCACCTCCTCAGGCCCAGCATCATGATACTTTTCCACTCATACCCTCGAATCCACATCCCCAGCCCCAGGGGGAGCCGTGGCCAGTCCTTCAATACAGCCGCACCACCTGGCTCGCCTTCTTCCCCACTGGGCCAAACCCTCAGAAACCAGAGCTCACTCAGCTGGCCAGAGTCCGGGCTTCCTGTCCAAGTGTTTGTGGCTGGGCTTCCTGCTGACGGAAGGGCGGCTGCACTTCTCCTCTGACATCCCAAGAGGTGGCTCCCAGGGCCCCGGCCGCCAAGCACGTCCAGCTGGCACCCGGCACAGGAGCAGAGGCTGCACTCCGTGCAGCTGTCAGACGACATTCACAGGGATGCTGGGGTCAGGCCTCCAGAGCTATAAAGGGGATTCCTTTGGGGAGAGAGGAAGCTGTGAATCAGACCAGAAACCCAGAGCGCAGGCTTGTCCCGGGCAGATGGCCAGAACCTGCTCACATACACCCCCACTCCAGACAGACGCACCCAGCCATCACTCAGGCCCCCTCCTTCACCACCCGCCACTCTCTGCCCTGCATCCCCTCATGTGTTGCCAGCACTCAGCTTCCCCCAGGTGGCCTGGAACAGGGCCCAAACACCCAGATTATAGCCCACCCTGGCTCTGACCTCATGACCTTGGGGAACTTAACCTCCCTTTCATGAGTGGAAACTGGAGAGTGAGAATATTTTCTTAGCCCACCATGTTTATTGTCCCACATTTTTTGGGCGGCAACATAGGAAATGGGGTTAGACTTGTTCTCTCTAGCTCCAGAGGTCAAAACAAGCATTATGGGGAGACAGAGTCAGTTTAAGTAAGGAAAACTAACCTTCAAAAAAGGCTGTCCCATAAGGTGGTGAGCAGCCTGTTGCTGGAGGCATTCAACAGAAATTGCAGGCTCAAGTGCTAGACCATCTGCTTTGGGAGTAGGGTGAGGTGCATGCCTGCCTCTGATATGCCACAGGGTCAGCCAGACCCACAGCACCTGACAAATTGGGACTGCCCCAAATATTTGTGCAAGGGAGTGGGGGGCAGGTAGAGAACAGAAAAGATCATCAGAGACTAGATTACCTTTTAGGAGAGAGTCCAGACATGCTGACTGGAATGCAGGTATCTGGCTCTATGGTTGTATGATAAGGCTGCGATGCCCACCCCAAGGGCCTATCTCAATCTCAAACAGGGCTTAGCGACTCTCCTTCAACGGTGTGTTCACAGGCACAATGTCTACCTGAGCATTCTAAAGTCTAGAAACCCTCTTACAGACATTTTGTCATTCACTTCCAAGGAGCCCTGAAAAATGCAAAGTCCCATTTGAAAGAGATGGAGAGGTTCAGAGATGTAAGTGACTTGTGTGGGCTGAGACTTATCCTCAGGTCTCCCCATTCCTGAGTCCAGTACCCACCCTGACATGCATGTTAATCTGTCTTCCTGCCTGCCACAGAGCTTTTGGTCCCTGGAGACTGATGCTATGGCCTAACATGAAACTTGGTGCTCCATTAAGCACCCTACTAAGAAACAATGCACAGACACAGAACTTCCTGAAAAAATAATCCTCTCTTTCCCTGCCTCGCTGCCAGCAGAGATAACCTTAGGCATTTCCACAGTTGGCCTAACAGGGAGAGGATCTGGAACTGCTTCCAGAGGCAAGTTTACTGTTTGGAGGGAGCCCTCCTGATCGCCCTGTTGGAACCCCGTAGCCACAAAGGTCCGATTAGTTGGAGATTCAGCAGGTCGTTTGCTTGCCTACGGTAGACCCACCCCCCTGGCCTACCCAGCTCTCTGTGACGGTGATGACGCCTGCAGACTATGTCTGCAGAGATCTCTGTTAAGCCAGGAGACTGGGGAAGGAGGGGAGAGAAGCAAGGTCTTCCTTCCCCCTCCCCCTTACCTTGGTGGATCACCTTTATTCCTCTTGAGGAACTCCGCCACCGGTCCAGCTCTCTCTGGGTTCTGAAAAACCACCTCCTCCCTTTGACCTTCCAGTCCCAGACTGAGAGTTTTTCCCCACGGCTGCCCCTCTCAAGGTTGCCTTTTACTCATGTCTGCCCTTTAATCTCTTCCAATGTCTGGATTCCCTTTTTTGCGGTTTCCAAAATGGATTATGTTTTCTGCTTGGACTCTGAGTGATTCCCTGCCAGTGTGGATCTGTTGAGACACTGTCCAGAGAGGAAATAAGGGACTGCTCTCTCTTGATCACCTGAAAGAGAGTCAGAGAGGCAGGCAGCCAGGAGGTCCCGAGGGGGACCGGGTCCGCAGCTGCCTGGAGTGAGAAGGCAGGCCTGCACACCCCGGCCCTGTGCCGGGCCCTGGAGTCAAGCTGCCCCACCACAGGCCCCTCCCCACATTGGGCCCACCCCACAGGCCCCTCCCCCCAGTGGGCCCACCGGTCACAGCATCTTTCAACGCTATGACTCAGTCAGAGCCTCACACATGGGCCAGATGGTGTGACTCAGCCTCTCAGAGCTCTGAGTGCGCCAAGCTTCCAGATCCACGTCACCTCCACCAAGGCAGGAGAGGAGGTCTTCCTCAGCAACGACGTCAGCAAAGAAAGCAGGTGTCTACCGCCCACTCCCAAGCCTGCGGCATCTGGGACTCAAAGAAAAGAGGTTCACCTTCTCTTCTTTTTCCTCCTCCTGCCCCACCCCCATGGCCCTCACTCCCTTAGGCCTAGGGCATCTGACTGAGACTTCTAACAGCTTTGCCTGGGCAGGGCCCCAAGGGGAGGCTGTGTTTCTGAGAGTATTATTCATAAGCACAGATACATTGTGCAGAAAGGAGGAAAGCTGGTGTCACCTGCGGATTTATGAGGACATGCTGCATGCTCACCACTGAGCTCAGTATTCTCATGTGTTTTATATTATTTCATCCATCATAATAGGGGAGAATCAGAGCCCTGATCATCAGGCCCTGTTCAACACATCTATATTGGGTAACTGCCAGGTGCATTCTGCAGAGATGAGTCACCTGTGGTTCCCGCCTTCCCTGAAAACTAGGAACCTAGGATCTGGAATCAGTCAGATATCCTGGGTTTGAATCCAGACCTCTCAGAATCTATACCTTGAGCAAGTGCCCCTTGGGCCCTGAGCATCAGTTTCCTTATCTATAAAATGGGCTTAATAATAACCTTGTTTCATTAAGTTGTTGAAGAACTGACATAAGTAACAAATTTAGCAAGCACCTAGTACAGGTGAAACACTTTTGAACAGACGTTGACTGTATTATTATTTTCTTAATTAATAAGTCTAGGATACACCACAGACTTGCATCTTGGGAGTGGAAAAGCATTTTTTAAGGCTGCCCCACTGCCTTCTGCTAATATCGACACCACAAAGCCTTCTGACTAGAACGGGATAAAGCATGGCTCTTCCTTTCTCCTATTGGCAATCTCCAACAAACTGACCTCAGAAGCATCCCACATGTGCTCAGTGGCCCAGCAGGCCTGCTGCCAGTCCTCGGAGCTGCTGGATGTCCTCTGAGGTCCAAAGTTAGGAGTTTCCGGGACTGGCGAGGTCATCCTGCGGCTGGGCCTTGCCCGGCAGCCCCACCCTTCCTGGCAGCCTGGCCTCCTCCTCAGTGTCTGAAAGCCTGCTGGTGCAGGGGGGAGGCGGGCAGAGGCGGAGGGAAGGTCCTTCTGGAATGTTTGTCCTAAGGGAAGCCTGGGGGTAGGTGCAGAAAGGGGGCAGGACCCACTACTCCACTCCACCCCCTCCTCCTGCCTGCTGGGAGTGCCAAGTGCTCCTCCTAGTGGGGAAGGGGTGATGCTGGGTCCCACAGGGCTGCCGAGAGGTGGGGCGCCTCTACCAGGCTCTCGCACCATTCTAATATCTGCCCTAGAGCGCATCAGAATTGTCAACTCCCTTTCCAATGCCCACATTTGACGATTTTTCAGGGGACACACTTTAAAAGCCCATTTCACAGATAAGAACCTTGAGTCAGTCTCTGAGAGTCTATAGAAGAGCTGGCACTAGCAACCAGATCTTTCCATCCTACTTCCCTTGTGCTTTTTAAGTGCACCATGATCACAATTCACAGAGGGAGAAATGTGTACCTTCTGCCCACCCCCCTCCACCTCCACCGTCAAGCAAGGATCACACCTTCTTGAGAAGAGGATCATTTTACTTTTCTTAGCCCCTCCGTTGCTGAGCCAGAGTGGGCCTGGTAGCCTGATTAAACCGCACATTTCCTGCACTCTCATTCTGCATTCTGAAATACATCTCAGGTCAGCCTTCCCTTCTGCCAGCAGGCAGTTCCACCACTCTCTAGAAGGAAAGGGTTTTCTGCTCACTGTGGTCAACCTAGGACTCAGATCAAAACCTCCTCCAGGGGATATCTGAGCCACACACAAGCTGTCCTGAGGCTGAGGGCAGTTCAAACACTGAGGGCCCTTTCCCCCTCATCCTCCTTGCCCTGGCAGAGCCTGGTCAGAGAGGGTCCACCTCAGAGCCTCTCACTCATTAAGGAGGGGTATGCAACCCTAGCCTTGTCTTCTGCCCTCAGAAAAATGGTCTTCCCTTGATCTTCCCAGGGGCTTGTTTTCCACCCTGAATGTGACCACACTGGGAGCCCCAGTTCTTGGGGACGGCCTGCAGGCCTGACATGGAAACCAGCTGCCCCGGTGCCTCTCCTGCAAAGCAGGGCTGAAGAGGTGGTCCCTTGTCCCCATCCTACAGAAAGCCTCTCTCAGGCCCAGGGAGCCTGCTCTCTGCCCCCAGTTCTAGGAAGAAGACAGCTGGCTACACGCCACCCGGATCCTGACATGGGACAGACCTGGGGCTGGGCTCAAGGACGGGCTAAGCAGACAGTCATCTGTGTTTTCTGGGAAGGCAGCCAGTCTGAGTGCCCTCAGGCTTCCGGACACCGACAGAGTGGGGGAGCAGGCACTGCCGCCACCCTCACTCTGCCCTCCCAGGCCCCAGCTGGACGGGTACACCCAGTCTCTGGTCTCTGGGCCAGAGCCTTTCAGCAAGAGGGACCTCAGTCCACAGCTCTTGGCCTTGGCCTCTGCTTCGTGAACTAAACTGCATGCAGGGGAGGAAGACATGACCTTAGGCCTCAAGGCTGTCCCTCTATGGCTGAGATCACAAAATTCAAATCTTCATTGTCTCATGATGAGCTCATATTGCTAGATCATGCTCCCCTTCTAGCTGAGCTGAAGCAGGGCACAAGAATGGCATCTGACTTGGCCTCCAGACACAGAGTTCTCTGGCTCTGCTGCCATCTCCCTGTGGGACCATATTCCTGTCATTGCACACCCTGCTCCTCAGTTTCCTCCGCTGTATACTAGTACAGTAACCTCCACCATGCCCAGGTCCCCAGTTGGTTGCTGTAGGACGGTGGTGAAGGTACCCAAGGCACAAAACTCAAATGGAAGCTTCCTATTGTTAGTAAAATCTCATTGACCTGCTTTAATATTTCCATTTTCCACAGGAGGGGAGACATGATGAACGGGGTGGGGTATGAGTTGCTGGACAGCAGATGTGGGTTTTCAGCCATCAACCCAGGGCCCCTTGTGGCTGATAGACTGGGTGTCCACCAGCCCGAGGGCAGGATGGGAGGGAATGGCCCTGAGGTGGGTCCCAGCCTGTGATGCTAGGGGACCTAGAGTCCACCCCCATTTCTCACTTGGGAGAAGGACCTCCTGCCTCTAGGGGGGTTCCAGGGGTTCTCTTGCCCCCTCTATGTGGCTGCTCAGTGGCACCTGGGAGTCACATTTCTAGGAAAATAAACAGGGTTTAGCCAGACTGTGAAGGAGGTAAAAACTGACCAGAAGAGAAACTGCTGAAGGGACTCAAGCAGCTCAGGGAGACCCATGACCCAACAGCATGGGTGATCATGGCAGAGAGGATTGGGCCATCTGGCCCCACAGGGTTCTGGGAGGAACACTTAGAGAGGGCAGGTTTTCACCACTCTACAGAGAAATTTCTAAAAGCTGAGCTTTCCTACAGAGAATGGATGGTGCTGGAGGGTGAACTGACGGTCCCTGATCAGATTGGACAGATGTGGTGGCGGGTGGCCATTCTATAAAGGAGACCATGAATTAAGGACATTGGGGTCATCCCCACTTCCCAGGGATTCCAGGATCCTCTGTTCACTTGACCAGGACATGAGCTCCTCCCTGGTATTCATTAGCCAGCACAGTCCAAGAGGGTTATGCAGAAGTGCTTGGCGAGAGTGTGCTGCTGGTACCGCCCGAAGCGCCACACATATTGGACATATTATCTACCCGTAGGAGGGGCCAGTATCCATCAGGACAGGCAGTTTAATGGGTTATAAATGATTTTGTTCCCATGTAACCTTCTGTTTACACACACAAACACACTCTCTCTCTCTCTCTCTCTCACACACACACACACACACACACACACACACACACACACACACGACATCTCTCGCCTTGCTGTGTAAACAGAACCCAAGGAGGTTCCTCATACCCACCGCCACCAAGCATGTGGCCTTCCCAGTGCCAGGAAAAACAAGTCCCAGTATGGAAAGAACCCACCCTGACACACGGCGGGCCAATTGTTCAGGGCTGGGTGGTCCCCTGGCTGCCACACACGAGTTTGGTGTGTGGCGTTCACCAGCCAAAATCCACACTCCAGTCACCGAGTCAGGAGGGAGGAAGGTGCTGGACAGAGGCCTGTTTCTACAGCAGCTGTTGGTGACTTGAGGCCGGAACTCCCGTGGCTGCCATGGAGTGTCCTGTCCACACAGCCACTCCATCAGCCCAGAACCCAGGCCAGCAGTCCGCCAGCTGTAGACCAGCTGTTGGTGTGAGGAAAGCCAGCGAGCAAAAGTCACGGTAGTTGAGGAGCTGTCTTCATTTTAAAAGGGGGCCCAGCCCACACCCCCAGGAAAGTGCAGCTCTTAACAGCAGGGTGCTGGCTTCCCTCAGGCAAATTAATGTCGACTGGCCAGATGATGCTTTATCTTGATGTTTTCCTCTGTACCACAGTGAACATGCATGGGAACGCCATGACTTCTTAGAGGTTAGGGTGGTCAGATATCACCCAGAAGAAATGAAGAAAAGCAACAAAAAGGAACTAGAGTCCATGAGTTGGGAAACCTCTTCCCCAAGGCCTGTCCCACTATCAGTAGATGGCAGAACTAGAACAGAGCCCATCTGAGTCATCCTTCTCTTTCCCTCAAACCCCTCCCCACTGGACTTGCAAGCCTAAGGAGGGAGAGATCACCTGATACCTCCATCTGGGCTGATGGAGTGGCTGCCTCTGTGGTCCTCTCTCTCCTCCCCAACCTCCTCCCTCTCTTTCTTTTCAGACCTTGGACCCATCAAGGGAGCTCCTACCACCGGTGCTTGCTGTGCAGCCTCCCTTCCCCAGCTACTGTGGCCAACCTCAACTCAAAAGATGCCTCCTCTAGGAAGCCCTCCCTGACCATGAGCTCTACAGCATTGCCCAGAGTTAATTCTCTGCAGAGAAATCTGATGCCTTCTCGTTTACTTGTGTGTGTGAGTGTGTATGTATGTGCTTAATGCGGCCTCTCTGAATAAAATCTAAACATCAGGAGAGTAGGGAGCAGGCAGGTGCTTAACAAATGAGGTTGGATGACCAAAAGAGAGAATTTCATTTTTAATTGCCGACAGCCCAGAGTGGGTGAAGATTTGATTTTGTGTGGAGATAATGTTAAAGCTTACATTTTGAATAACGTGGGAGTTTCCCTCAGGTGATTCACAAGGACCCAGTACCCTTGGCCGGCACCTACAATTACGGGGTACTTCATGCTCAAGACCCTGATGCCTAAAGGGAAAGAAGGACAAAGTATTTTCCTTGCCCCTTAAAGGGCAAATGGGATTTTCTGAGAATAACCCTTCTTTGTTTCACTTCTCCCTTGCAGGAGGAAAGCTCAGGAGATGGGGCTGACAGCCTGCTCTCCCTCCCTCCCCCTCCCATAATTGCTTCCCTCCCTTCTTCCTCTCCAGTCCTGAGTATTTGTCATTCTCTGCTTGTGGCAAATTGCTTTTCACCTTTGAAAACCAAGAATGGTTGCTAACCAACACAGCCTGGAAGTTTTTGCAAGCAGGGGGTGTTTAGAGATAGAAAACACTATTGATCACTCCCCCAAGAACAGCATCACTGAAATTCAATTTGCTGAGCATTAGCGCGCCCTCAGCCAGGCAGCACCGCCGGGACATCCTGGTGGCGCAGAGACCGGCCTGCCTTTGAGGAGCCTGCCAGCCAGTAAGTGATGATTTTGACTCAATAAATGTTTTATTAAGCGCCTACTAAATGCTAAACACTGTACACCCCGCAGTGACTGGGGACTAGGG
Source organism: Scalopus aquaticus (assembly GCA_004024925.1). Lineage (NCBI taxonomy): Eukaryota > Metazoa > Chordata > Mammalia > Eulipotyphla > Talpidae > Scalopus > Scalopus aquaticus. The sequence continues at coordinate 51,476 of PVIJ01004635.1, forward strand.
CTCCCTTGGGCAGTTCATCATCACGTGGAAAAGGAGACATTCCCAACGATGTCAACCCTCTGCTCTTGGCTCCCAAGGCAGGGTGCAGATGAGAGACAAAGGTGGCAGGTGCTCAGGGACTGGAAACCAGGCTTTAAGGGGGGTAGGCAGACAGAGGGGCTCAGGCAGAGGGACAGCCCGCACAAAGGAGGGTGTGAACTGGCTGGGTCTGAGTCTGAAAGGCAGGTGGGTGACTGGGGGAGGGAGGGAAGCAGGGATGGCCGGGGTGGGGTTGGCCAGACCAGGCCAGCAGGGAGCGCAGAAGCTGACTTTGCAGACTGGCCAGCGGTCCTTGGTGATGAAGAGCTGGGGAAAGACTAAGGGAATAGCTGAAAGTGTTTCAGTTTTATCATGTGTGTCAAGTGTTTCAGCTTCAGCAATGGGGAATCCAAGAAAACAGTGCTTAGGGTGGAGGTGGTGTGACAGCAGGGGAAGCCCAGTCTGGAGGCTGTTGCCAGGGTGATGACAAGGGCTGCAGGGAAATGGCAGTGGGTGGGGATCAACCACAATAATAATAATATGGCCTTACCTCTCCTGCCCCCCATCATGTGAAATCCCCACTTCAAACACCCTCTAGCCCCTCTCCTCAGAATGTCTCCTCTACTTCTCCCCCACCTCCACTGCTCTCCACTGGAGATAATGTAAAAAAAATAAGCTTCTAGAGAATATGTACATTTAGATATGGGGAGAAAAATGGGTCTGAGAAACCAGAACAACTCATCCCGAAAGCAGCTGCCCAGCAGTGCTGCCCTGACCCGGAAGATTTGCAGCCCCTCTGTGTCCGGGCGAGAGCTTGACCATCCGTCTCCCTGACATTCCAACAGCTGGAAATGGGCTGCAGGCACAACACTGTCTGCGAGAAAGTCCATCCTGACTTATACCCTGGCAAGGGGTGGTCAGGGAAGAAGAGGCCCCTGGGTACTGGAGGCGGTGTCAATCATGAACACTTTCTGTGCTAAAATGCACCCCTGTTCTTTCAGCTGATTTATAGCCCTGCAGCCCTTGGCACACTGGGGCCCCTGGTAGAAGCACCTGGATTTTCTTGGTTCAGTGAGAGGCAGCAGGGAGTAAGAGAAAGAACACAGCTTGGGCAGCCTGGAAGCCTGGATTGCAGTTCAGGCCCTGTGACTTTGTGGATCTCTTCTAAGCCTCTCTAAGCCCCGCTAAGCCTCAGTTTCCCAATGTGTAAAACAGGGGAGGAAGGCAGTTGATGGTAAAGGCTCCTATGATCTCTGACCTCTTATCGCTAGACATGAGGAGGCCAGTCTCACCACAGGACTGGGGAGGCAGCAGGCACCCCTGCCTGCCTTGCCATTCAGGCCCTGGAGCCAGGCCTTCCCACCAGCTTCCTTGTTTTTTAACACTGTGGAAAGGAGAAAATGTCAGGCACAGCTACCAGCCAGCCAACAGCTGGCAGATGATGGGAGAAAGCCCCTTCCAAGGAGCCTCTCCATCCATCAGCGCCCCCAGCTGGGCCCAGCTAAGGTTTCAGGGGCTGCCATGTAGCAGCGGCTGCTGGACACGGGTCTGGCCAATTCCACCCCCTTGTCCCTTTACACGTGAGGGGAGAAATCAAATATTGTATAAAGATGAACAACGATGTCAGAAAATTTTTTAAAAATTAAAAAATGAAAGAAAATCAAATCAGCTCTGCAGCAGGCAGGGAAAATTAGAGAAAGGCCTCCTGCCTCCACCTCCAACCTCCCCATCCTCCTGCAGGTGGTCCTGAACCTTCTATGCCTACCCAGAACCATTGCCCCCAACCTCCTCCCAGCTTCCCTGAACAAGACCCCACAACCTCCTCCTCCAGCAGCCCCCACAACTTCCTCTCAGCTTCCCTACCCCACCCCCGTCCAGATCAGAGCTGATCAGACATGGCACCTTGTAGGGTAAATGAAAGAGGCATCAGGTTTTTCCGCCCCATTGCCATTAGATTTAATGATGGACCCCTGTGGTCCTGCATGGTGCCTGATGGCAGCACCTGGAGCAGGGTGTGACCAGGGTGAGTGGGCATACCTGGGCCTAGATAAGCAGCAGAAGCTGTGGCAGCAGCAGAAAACCCTGTGGCACAGAGCGGCGGAATACAGTGAAGGACCTCATGAGGACAGCTAATAAAACGAGTCTGCTTGAACCGGTGATGAACCTACCCGGTCTGGGATGGCTGCAGAACACACCTTCACTGGTTAAGCCTCGGAATCATACACCAGCAAGGATGTTGGTTTTCTTTCCTCCTGCTCTTCCTCCAGGCAATCCCAGGAGAAGTAGGAGAAGTAGACCCAACTCAGAGAAACCAGACCCAGAAAACCTCGGGGCACATCTACCCCACCCCAGAACCAAGAACTATATCTAACACAGTGGGAGAAATCGGACCCAGGAGGGCGGCAGGGTGCGACTCCCCTGCATACGCCTTGGCCCAGGCCCCTTAAGGTTGGCAGCAGCTCTTTTTGGCTCAAACTCCCTTGGAAGCCAATTCCCGCTACTCACTTCTTTCCTACATTTGGCTGACAACAGAGCAGAACTGCTGGCTTAGATCCTTTTTATTTATTTATTTTTTCTTTTTAACCCCTCTCCATCCATTTTTCCCCTTCTGCTTAAAAAAAAAAAATGGTTTGAGCTAGGACATGGAACAAAGCCATTTTACTTCTTAAAGTTTCTTTAAGAAAACAATGGTACTCACAGTAAAACTAGATGACCAGGTATTTACACAGCACTTTACTCTCTATAAAATACTTACCTGGATCTTTGTGACAGCCCCACCTTGTGAGGGGGCAGGTGTTACCTCCCCTACTTTGGGGAGGGTGCATGAAGAGGGAGCTGCTGAATCACAAGGCTGTTCATGTAAGGAGCCAGGTACCTAGATTCTGCCCTAGGAGACCTAGGCAAGTGTCCTTGTGGCCCCTCAAAGCCCCAGCAACACTAGAGGAGAAGCTCGCCTTCCCACAAATCCCAGTTCCCTCTAACTTTTTGCCTGGACAACCTCACATTTGGATAACTGTACTACACAGGGCTCTCATCACACCTGAGAACTTCCTCCTTGGTTCCCAAAGAGAGATATATTATTTCCCCCTCCTACTCTGTTTTAAACAGACAGCACCCTTTCTATTAAAAAATCCCCTTTCTATAAAAAATAAAAGTGAAGCAACGCACAGGATGATCAGAAGCCAGGATTTGAACCCCAAAGCCCATGCTCTTTCTACTGCTCCAGTCTGCCACCTCTTGAAAGCCTGTGGCCACGAAGCAGTTTCCTTTGGGTGGGGAGAAGCCACAGGCCTGGCACTGGGTAGGCAGCCAGTGTGACTTTGAACAATCTCTTGGACTTTCAGAAAGGGAGCTGGACTCACTGCATGAGCTCTGAGGTCCTTGAAATCTAACAGTTTGGGGACAAATAGATGCTACTGGGCTCTAAAACTCCTTTGTTGTGTTCCATCCACATGCAGAGTTAGGTGCCAGGGCAGACCTGAACCATACTTCATCCTTATCTTCACTGGGCATCTAACAGAAAGTGGGTGGGCCATGAAGTGACACACTGACTTCTTCTGACCTCTTCTTGCTGTAGGTGAAACTAGGTCCTGGAAAGACAGGACAATTCAGAAGCTGGAGCAAACTCCTCTCCATGGGCAAGCATGGGGGGCCCTGTACCTCTATTCTCGTGCCTGGCCAAGGAGCTCCTTTAAAGCACAGCTGCCAGAGCGAGTCCTCCCAGCAGCCCTCTGCGTGCCGGGCTGGGCTCCATGGACAGGGCTCCACGGACAGGGCATTCGCTCCAGGATCTGGCGGGATTATACAGCCTCACCTCTGACGCTCAAGGGGAGATGGGAGACTTGGGGAACCCACACATGGAAGCAGAAAGATCCCCTGAGTAACTTTAATTCCATACTCATTCACAAAGCACCTACTGTGTGCTGTTTCCTTTTGCCAGGGCCAGGAGGAAAAGACTTAATATGTTCAAGCGCCAGCCTTCAAGGGGATCCCAAGCCACCCACATGGGCCAAATTTCTCTGTCTGGAGAAGTTAAAGAGGTGAGAAAAGGGTAGGCAAGGTGCTATATGGGGGGCTCTGTTTGGAGGAGCCATTGAATCTGATTGGGGACCTAGGGAAGGTCACATGGAGAAGGTGACAATGGGAGGGGACTTTGATGAGTGGAGCTGTGAAAAAAGGGTAGGGATGTTGTATCAAAAGAGCAAAGCAGAGTGGAACCCAAGCCCAGCCATACTCCAGCTGTGGATTTGCTTTACCTCTGGGGCCTCATATGGGGAAAGGAGAAAACCATTCTTTACCCCTGGGAAACACCTCTTCGTGTACTCCTCCCTCTCAAACTCACTGCCAATACCCCCTTTCTAGCTCCTCAACCACGCCTTCCCCAAACACATCCTTCTGGAAACTGGAAACTTACAAAACAGAAATAAAACATAAATGCCCAGACAGCTCTTAGCTGCCAGTGTGTCCCTGATTTACAAATAAGGAAACTGAGGCCCAGCGGTGTTACATGACTTACCCAGAGTCATGTAGTCAGTGAATGCAGAGCAGAATTTGACTTCCCCCATCAATCACAGGCCTGATCACATTTTAATGAGAATCATGTCTTTGGATCATCTTCTTTGGGGGAAAGAAGGTCAACCGTCCCCATACCATTCTGACCTTGAGGTCAGATCAGTTCTTCTCTCCTACTCAGAGCAGCTTGCTGTGTCTGCCCTGTCTGGAGTCTATTACCACAATGTGTCTGAGTCAGGACTTATGGGAAAGAGCTATGGAAGTCAGTACCAAAGGCATAGACAACTTCAGCTCCCAGACCAAAGGCTCACTAGTCTGGGAGCTTCCAGCAGTGTGTCACTCATAGGCCCTGTCTGTCTCCTGTGAGCCCAAGGACAGAAGGAGAAGCAGCTTCCTTCCTTGGGCTTGTGTGGCAGACATGATGGGCTTGGGCTTGCCAAGGGCAGCCAAGGAATCAGGGAAGCCATGGGGGAGGGTGTACATGCGCATGGTGGGAACACCAGAAACAGGTCATCTCAGGCCAAGAACAATAAAATCTCTCTTGATTGACATCTCACAAGATGCCAATGTTAGTGGTGGGAGCCATCAACCCGGAGGCTGCAGGGAAGACAGGCCTGGGCCAGAGGGCAGCAGACAATACAAATGACACCCAGGTGGTATTTCCAGGCTGAGTCTATCACATGGGGGAAACAGCTGTTAGGCTGGGGCTCATGGTGGTACAGTGCTGGATGTCACACTTCCGATCCTCTCTGCAGGATTTGTTTAGATTCCCATCACGTCTCCCACCTTGCATCCGCCCTGGGTTCCGTAATCAGCGGGTCTCTTCCTCAGGGGGTAATGGTGGGGAGAAATGCCTTGGGGAGAACTCAAACATCCCAGGTCTCAAAGGAAGAGCTACCAAACCTGGAACTGGCGGCTGCTTCTTGGCCCTAGCCTCACTGGGAGGGCATATGGGGTGCAGAGTAAACAGACATTTGCAGACATGCTGGCAGCAGCATTCCCCGCCCCCACCCCCCTTCTAACTCCTATGCAGTTTGCATCTCCAGTTGATTGACTGATGCTTCCTTCTGGCGGATTTGACAGGACTCAGGAGCTGGTACTTTATTCGTTCTTTATTTACAGAGGAATGAAACAAATTGTTAATGCTGAGTGTAGGCCACCTCCGGGAGGGAGGGATCACTTCCAGGGCAGGGTCTTGGCCATCACTGCAACTCGGAGCTGGAAAGGGTTTCTTAGATCATCTGCTCATGTCTCTGCTGGGGTGATTGAGGCCTCGGTTGGGGGTCTGCCCAACCTCACAGAGGGGTGAGGGGCATGATGTAAACCCTGGGCAGATCAGGGTTGGTTTCCCCTCCTTGGGAGAAACAGTGAATCAAAAACCCTGAGGAAATGGCAGCTCCAGCAGATGCAACAAGAGAGGGTGCTAAGGGAGCTCCACCCTGTGGCATCCCCCTCTGAGTCCACCACAATGAAAACAGGTGATGGGAAGAGATAAAGGTAAATGACAGGGGGAAAAACTGGTTTGGGCAGGAACACCCGGTCCAGCTGCGGCCTTAAACTCAGACACCCCAGGGCTGCTTATGATGGTCTCTCCAAAGATCACTAAAAACAAGGCCAATCAAGCAGTATTTAAAAGCTCCAAATGGGAAAGAATGGGGGTAAGCAAAGCCGCAGCTCCCCAATTGTGCTGAGTACCAGCGTTCCCTTGGGAGCTTATAAACACACATTCCTCAGCTCCTTCTTCAGACTCAGGACTGTGTGAGGCCCAGCACGCCAATTCAAACCATTTCCCACCCGGTGACTTAGACATGTGGGGAGGGTACTGCACACTAGAACACAGGACCTGAGACTTCGGTGTTGACCTCAAGCAACACACAGTTATTGCACCACCAACAAAATGACTTTATTCAGAAATAAGCGCAGTGTTGTGGCAAGATTCACATGGACTTCCCCTTCATCGAAGGCCAGCGCCCCGCCCCTCAGGTCCTTTGGAGGAGCTGCCAGATAAAGACATCTGCTTCTTCCTTCTCTGGAGCAGGGAAGCAACGTCACTTCCAGCTGTCCTGGAGCAAGCCATGTCCTGTAGCTTGCTGACTGTGTGTGCCTAAGGCCTCATCTAACTCATACAGCTTGACTTGTCATTGGCAGTGACATCACAGGTCCCTCGCTGCAAAAACAGCAGATGAGTAGCCTCTAGAAGATTCATCTTCACTTCAGAAGGGCCAGGAGACCAAATGGAGGCAAGAGACCTCCCAGGCCCCAGCCTGGTCACACTGCATGTCCCAACGAAGGAGCCAGGTCACAGGGGCCTGGGTGGGAGAGGGGTGGGGTAGATTCAGGGGCTCAGAGAGTTGGGGCTGCTGACCAACGGCAAGGGGGTGGGCTGGGAGAAGGGGTGAGCGGGCTGGGAGAGTGCCAGGCACAGTGGGCCCAAGCACCCCACAGCACGCAGCCTGCAGCACGACGGACACTCACTGAGCAAGGAAGGAAAACTCAAAATAGTCTACATAGGCTTGACAGCTGTGCAAAGAACACTCACAAAGAGAACTTAGATGTTAATAGCCACGATTCATCATCATCAGGTTCCTTTTTTTCCCCTATAAACTTTGCTTAAGTTCATAATAAAAAAATAAACACAGGCAAACTATACCTACTTCACACAGTCACTTCTGGGTGGTAAGTTCTGTATTAAATTCAAAATTCAGATGCATGGGCTAAACCTCACACATCAGCCAAAACATGAGCCCTGAGGAGAGAGGGACAGATGCAGGAATTGTTACCCTCTCAAATAGCCCCTTAAAAGAACCCTTGTTGCCACTGAGCCCTCTGCCATCCGGCACCCTGTTACGTCCAAACTGATCAGAACATAAAGACCTGAGTTCACAGGCAGGCAGAGGTTTGCCAAGTTAAATTATTCTCAGGCATTTGTGGGAGATGGGAGCAACTGGAAGTTTGGTGTAGTGGGAAAAATATGAGACGAGAAGTCAAAATATTTGAGTTCAGGGGCCTCCCTGGTGGCACAAGGGATTAAGTCTCAAGACTATGAAGCTTTCCACAGCCACTGCAGCACCAGTTTGATCCCAGGCCAGGGAGCTGACCACATGGCACACAGAGCTCTCCTGTCTCTCCAGCTGCTCCCCTTTGCAGTGTGTTTCAGTATATCTGCCTGTCCTGCTCCCCACTCTGTCTCTGGTGAATCTTCTCACTCCCTCCATACCTCTGGCCTATACTCCAGTTCTTATACACATAAATAAATAAATCTGTAGAAAAAAATTTGAGCTCACTTCAAGAACTGACTTATCATTTGATTTCCCCCAACAGAGCTTCAGTCCACCTAACTGCACAATGAGAGGTTCCACATACCAAATCCTCCAAAAGTAGCAACTTAAAGCAACAAACACCGTCTCATAGTTTCTGTGGTCCTGAATCTGGAAGCAACTTAGCAGGTGCGTCCAATTCCCCTCTCCTGAGTCTGCGTCAGTCTGAAGTTCCACTGAGGAAGAGTTGGCACCTCAACACTCAAGTGGCCGTCTGCAGGCCCAGAAGAGTCATGCCACATGGACCCTTGCTGCTCACCGCAGGCAGAGCTGGCTTTTCCCAGGGCAAGTGATTCAAGAGAAAGGGCCATGAATGGAGAACCGGAGACAGAGTCTATTGTCTTTGTATAACCTAATCTTGGATGTCCCATCAGTTCTGCCTTTTTCTAGTCTCCACTAAACTAAGTCCAGGCCACACCAAGAAGAGGGAAACTGAGCTCTGTCTCTTGAGGGGAGGAGTTGCAAAGAATTTGGGGAAGCATCTTTAGAAGTACCATAGGAATGAGTGTCAATGATCGCTAAAATTTTCAGATCTGGGGCTATGACTCCCTGACCCCCAGGAACCCCAGGCACAGTGGACACACAAGCGTCAGGTGTCTGCTAACCATTCTCTGGTCTCAGTAGAAAGGACCTGGAAAATGAGGGGTGTACTTCTCAGGGGGACACACAGATCAAGAAGGTTGCCATTCTCTTCAACGACCCAGTGCCTTGGGGTAGCTATTAAAAGAGTTCTAAGTACGCCAGTGTCTAAGACACCTGTCCTGGTGCTTTCCTGCTTTGGATAAGGAAGAATACCTGCAGCTATCTGGGGTCAGAAGCTGGGTGTACAAGTCTCCCAGCCTTGGCAGGGAAAGGTCCCCCAGGGAGGTCCCCATCTCTCATGCCTCCAAAAGAAAGGGAGGAGAGATGCTGCAGCATCAGGGGTAACGGTAGTGTGATAGAATGATAGCGGGAAGCTATAAACAGAAACCCTATTTAAATAAAGTTGAGAGGCCAGAAGAGAGTGCCTAGGCAGCAGGAGACTGGGAACCAACAAGCTTTGCATCTTTCCAATGGATTTGCCACCTCTGTAGGAAGAAGAAAGAGGTTTCTTTTTACCCAGCAATGAGCCCTCAAAAGGCTATAAAGGGGATGCTGGCTTTGGATCTGGGAGCGCGCATGTGCCTCTCCATGAGACTGCCCTTCCCCAATCACCTTTTTGTCATTACCAAATAAGCCCATTTTTTGGTGAAATAGCTGGTTGTTTTTTGTTTGGGGTCAACAGTAAAGTCTTTCCTCTCCTTCGACCAAAATAAGTAGAGAATAAACATTCAGGATCAAGTTCTCTTAAGACATTGTAGTGTGAGGTTAACAGCCAAGCTTTGAGCTTGATGGACCTGGGTTTGAACACTGGCTCTGTCATTACCAGCTCTGCCCCTAACCTCTGGAGCCTTCTTTCCTTATCTACAAAATGGGCAGACTAAAGAAGTTCATGTCGTAGAGCTAAGATAAGTTAATCTATTAAGGCCCTTAGAACAGTGACTAGCACATAATTAGCACTCACAAAGAATATTATTATTAATACTAAATTACAAAGGACATCGACATTCATCCAGTTCAAACGCACATCCAACGTGGGACCCCCCTTCTATTTATGTGAACACATGACAGGGCTCTCAGGCCACTACCTGAACACTTAAAGAGAGCCTGGGAGCTCACTTCTACCCTGGCCTCACTGCCTCTCCTAGGACCACAGTGGGGACCCAGGGAAACTGACTTGCACAAGACCTGGGGCCAAAAGCAGCCCCTCTGTGGCTGCCCCTTCACCTCCACTCCTTTGCATTCCAACAGCAAACAATAGTTTTGAATTTCAAATAGTTCTCTAAACATATCAAAGGAAAAAATAAGAGCACATGCTCCTCTTTTAGCGTAGGTGGAATCTCCTAGGCAATCATCAAAACATTTTATTTCTCTTGACTTGTGGCCTTTCATTTTAGTCAAATCATAATTGAAACATTTGATCCCAAAACCTTGCTGCTAAGTAGATGGATAAGGAAGATGTTTGCCCAGAAAGCTAACTAAAACTGTTGACACTTGGAGCATGTGGGTGAGTGTGGGTATTTGAGGGTGTGCATGTGTGTTTGTGTGTATGCGCGCGTGCACATTTCTAACTGGAAGGATGCTTGTGTATATATATGAGAGGGTGGCATCTGTTGCTCTGTGCACATGCATGAGTATATACGGGGGTGGGGGTGCACACCCGTGTGGGGGTGAGGGAAGGTGTGTAGGGTGTGTGTGTGATCAAGACCATCTTTGTGCTCTCTGGCCAGGGCATGATGTTCCCAAAGGACACAGAAATCACGCATTTAGGATCACATTTCTTTTCATGCCAACTTGCCCACTCTTAGGAAGCTGCATTTGTTGGACAGGATTTGAGAATTCTCTCATTGAGAAAGGAGAGGTAGTCCAATAATGAACCCAAGAAATAAAATCTCACGTGGCATCTAAAGTCACAAGAGTGTGGAAAACCTCAGCAGAAGCTACAAAAGCTTGAATTCTGCAACCCGCAGCTCCTGGAAAGAGAGTAGGGTCAGCTCCCCCCTCCAAGCCCAATTCTCAGTAGGAATTTTTTTAAATCAGCCTTATAAGCAAACATCTGCCGCTCTCCATGTTCTGAATGAAAGGTGAAGATCAGAAAAAGGAATCTTTGTGTTTTCATTAGGTATTTTAGCAAATGCAATGAGGACATTCAGATTCGATTTCCCTGTTTTGTACACACACATAAGTCGTTGCTAAGAGGATTACTGTTCCTGGAGCCGCATCCTTCCTAAAGGCTCGGTCAAAGGAGACCCTTGTTAAACAGCATTTTCTCTAATTCCTCTGGCTTTCTTCCTTGCCTCAACGTGCAGACATCGCGTTTGCTCCTAAATCCACCCACCTCACAGACTTCAGTAGAGCGATGGTCCGCGGCCATTCTCCTCCTGCCCCCGGTTCCTCATAAAGCAGAAGATGAACATTGGCGCTTGGTTCAGCTGCATCCGAAAGAGAAAAGGGCAGCCTCATCGAACCCTCGACGCCCCCATAGAAAAATGTAGCCTTTTTGCCTCTGCTCCAGTGAATGGCTTTTCGAGGGTTTTCATTAGGGCCTGGGTCTGCTGGTGCAGAAAGCCTCACAGATGTTGACACTTTTTTCATCCCTGGGTTAAGATGTCTTCCATAAGCTTTTATTCCTCATTTGTTACTTCTTTATTATCCGGGAGGTTTTGCCGCCTCCCTCTTCTCGGTTCTCTGAAGAGAGCAGCGGTAGCTGAGCCTGTCATTATCTTGGCCCTTTTCTCTCGCCTCCAGAGGCAGCCGGGGCCGCGGGCCCCTTTGTGGGGAACAGCAGGTAGCTGAGGCGGGCCGGGTCACCCCTCAGACCCTTTTGTGCAGCCGCCCCCTCCTCCCAAACAGCTTGGCTGTGGGGATGTGAAAGGTCAGGGGCATGCCAAGCTTCCATACCTGAGCTTTTGTTTGGGGCTGGAGGCAAATGATTCTAGGCGTAATTTCTCGGAAAGCAGCCCAGAGACTCCCTTCTCCCTCGTTACTATGCACGACTGAATCCCATCCCTTGGGACTGGGTGTAGGAAAAGGGGGATTCCTTTCCACCGTCAGTATCCAAAAATGCCCTCAGAAAAGTCTGTCTACCCAGAGATGCCTCAGAGATGAATTTGAATGGAAGCCTGAAGTCTCTGAGAAGTTGAGAAAGAGATTTGTATTAAATATATAGAGTGTTTATTTATAATATTAAGACAGGCTGAGAAAGTAAGTGGATGGTGAAAAATATTTGCCGTACAAACAGTAATTAGAGCGAAGTCCAAGGACCTCCGTTAGTAGTAGATAAACTAGATATCAAGGCAAGGAATTAAAGAAATAAAAATGAATATTTCATAATGATAAAAGGATCGATTCAACAGGAATGTTTGACAATCATAAGTATATATGTCCCTTATAATAGAACTTCAAAACATGTGTGGCAAAATTTAACACAATTAAAAGAAGAAACAGATAATTCCATGATCACTGTTGGAGATTTTAACCCCCCAATCTCAGCACATCATAGAACAAGTAGATAAATATAATCAACAACGAGATGGAAAATTTGAACAATTTCAGCCACTTCAACATAACTGACATTTGTTAAAATGCTACATTCAACAATTGTAAGAATACATATTCTTTCAGGTGTATAATGTCTGTTCATCAGGAATCATGATATGTGGAGACATAAACAAGTCTCAGCACATTTTAAAAAATTAAAATTATATAGACTATATCTTCTGACCACAATAGATTTAATTAGAAGTCAATAACTATAAGATGTCTAGGAAAATCCCAACTGTTTGAAAATTGAACAACACACTGAAAAATAATCCATAAATCCAAAAGTAAATCACAAGGAAAATGTGAAATATTTTGAAATGAGGACGATTTAAATAGAACATATCAAAATATGTTGCATACACTAAGTAAGAGCTTACCAAGAAATGAAAAGTTTTTAAAAGCTTGCACTAGAAAAGAATAAGTACCTAAAACCAGTTATCTAGGTGTCTGCTTTAGAAAAAGAGGAGTAATTAAACCCAAATCACGTGTAAGGAAGGAAATAGTAAAGAACAAAACTCAACAAAATACAAAATGAACAATGAGGAAAAGTCAATGGAAGAAAACTGGCTTTCTAAAGAGATCAGTAAAATTAATAACTTATAGCCAAACTGATTAAGAAATAAAAAGCGAAGATACAAATTATCAATATCAGCAGCTTGAGGGGGGAGGCTAAAAAGTACAATTTATCAATATCAGAAATAAAAGAAATAATATTAGTACCCTTTAGAAAGCTATAGGATTTATTTTTAACAACTTTGTATTAATGTACTTGACAATTTAGATAAGGTAGATAAACCTATTACAAGATAGATATAACCAAAACTGACTCAAGAAGAAGGAAAATTTTGAGTAATCTCATATCAACTAAAGAAATGAACATATACAAGAATAAAAACTTTCCATTAGAAAATACAGCCCAGATGGCTTCAATGATGTATCTACAAGTATTTAAAGTAGAAATGATGCCAAGCCTACATAAACTTTTCCTAACAATGGAGGAGGAGGAAACACAGACCAAGACATTTTAGAAGGCAGTAGTTTGCTGACACCACAACCAGATGTAGAGACCACAAGAAAAGGAAATTGCTGACCAATATTTCTCATGAACATAGACATAAAAATCCAGACTTTGGATAATAAAATCCAGCAAGAGGTAAAAAAGGACAGTATATCATGACCATATGAATTTAATGCAGTAATAAAAGATTAGTTTGAATGTTAAAAAAAAATCAACATATTTCCCAAAATAATAGAATAAAAGAGGAAAGTATAGATTATGTCAATAAATATACGAAAAGCAAATGACAAAATCAGCACCTACTCATGATAAAAATATAAACACTTCAAAAAATAGAAATGGAGGTAAACTTCCTCAACTTGATAATGATTTTTTTAAACCTACAGATAACATTATATTTAATAGTAAGAGACTGAATACCTTCCTTCTAAAATAGGGGAAAAGGCAAGAATGTCCTTTCTTACCACTGCTGCTAGAAGGTCTAGTCAAGGCAATAAGCTAAGGCAAGGAAATGAAAAACATATAGATTGAAAAGAAAGAAACAAAGTCTCCCTATTTGCATCTCACATGATTTTTTTAAAATCCCAAGTAATTTGCAAAAAAGTGAGTTCAACAAGATTGTCAGATATAAAACGTAAAGTATCAAATGTATTTCTATTGATATATACAACAATAAAATGAATACAGACACTGAAATTAAACATATAACACCATTTATAAAAGCTAACAAAAGTAAGTATTCAGGTATATATCTAACAAAACATGTATAAGACTTACATTCTGAAAACTTCAAAATGCTGACAACATAAAGAAAATCTAAGTAAATAGATATACCATACTCAAGAATAGGAAAACATAACACAAAATATGTCAGTTCTCCCCAAACTGATGCATGGATGTAACACAATTTCTAACAAAATCTCAGCAAGATTTCTTTATAGATACTAACATATTCTATAATTTACATGGAAAGGGAAAGGAAGTGTAACAACTAAGATCATTTTGAAAAAGAATGGAGGGAAAGAAATTATTCTACCTGATTTTTAAGTCTTACAAAGCTATAGTAGTCAAAAGGGGCATAAATCAATGCGACAGAGGACAGATCCCAAATTAGGCCCACACCAGTAATGCCAACTGATTTTTCAGAAAGTGCAAAAGCATTTCAATGAAGGAAAGATAGTCCTTTCAACAGATGGTGCGGGAGCATATGGATATTCAAGGGTAAAATAGAATATATTTTACATCTTTTATAAGAATTAATTCATAATGAATCATATATTTAAATCTAAAACATAAAACTTATAGAAAATAACATATGAGAAAATCTTTAGAATCTAGGACCTAGTGAAGAGTTCTTAAACCGAAATCATGCCCCATTAAAGAAAGCATCAATAAACTGGATTTCATTAAAAATTAACAAAAAACTTTTGCTCTGTGAAAGACCCCTTAAAGAGCAAGAAAAGATAGGTTCTAAACTGGGAGAAAATATTTGCAATGTATGTATCTGACACAAGAATCACATCTAGAAAAATATAAAGTATATATGTATATAAATACATAATATGTATAGAATATGTATCTCAAAACTCAGCAGCGAAATAAGAAACAATCCAATTAGGAAATGGGCAAAAAAATTGAAGAGCTATTTCACTGAAGAGGATATACAAATGACAAATAAGCATATGAAAAGATGTTAAACACCTAACCATAGAGAAATACAATTTAAGACCGTGGTCAAACAATTAACATTAAAAAATTATGGCAATGTCAAATGCTGGCAAAGATTCAGAGAAACTGGATCATTCATACATTGCTGGTGGGGACGTAAAATGGTAGAGCTTCTCTATAAAATACATTTCTTTACAAATTAAACATATAATATTGCAGCAGAGAAATGAAAATTTAGGTCAACATAAAAACTTATATATGGGGCCTCCCTGGTGGCACAGTGGTTAAGCTCTGCTCTGTGGAGCTGTCACAGCGGTGAAGCGAGTTCGAAGCCTGGCTGGGGAGATTCCCACATGGTGCTGCAGACCTCTCCTTCCTCGCCCGCTGCTCCCCTCAGCAGTGTATTTCCGGCGATCTGCCTGTTCTGCTCCCCACTCTGTCTCTGGTGAACTCTCTTGCTGCCCCACGCCTCTGGCCTGTACCCCAGCTTGTATGCATAAATAAATAAATCTTTAAAAAACAAAACAAAACCTATATATGATAGTTCTTTGTCCCTTGGTTTGTAATAGCCCAAAACTTGAAACAACCAAAATGTTCCTTAGTAGATAAAGGTTTAAACAATTGGTCATACATTAGTACTCTGGGTAAAAAGAAATAAACTACAGATATAGACACAATTTAGATGGATCAAGGGCATGTTGCTTGGTGAACCAAAGCCAAGCTCAAAAGGTCACAATTCTATATGATTTCATTTCTGTAACATTTCTTGAAATGATGAATTATAGTGATGGGAAGTAGGTTAGTAGTTGCTGGAGGTTAAGGATGGTGGGAAGCGGGATAAGTGTGGTTATAAACAGGTAGCAAAAGGGAGTTCTTTGTGGTGGTGGAAGTGTTCTCTATCTCAGTTGTGATAGTAGTTACACGAATATACACATTTAATAAGGTGACATAAACTAAACCCACACATTGTACCAACTTCCAATTCCTGGTTTTGATCATATGCTGTAACCAGGTAAGATGTAAACATTGAGGGAAACTGGGTGCATCCTCTCTGTACTGCATTTATACTTCTGTGAATCTACAATTATTTCAAAATTTAAAAGTCAAATAAAAATATATTCGATCTCTCTATATAAGTAATGAGCAATTTGGAATAAAGATTTTTAAAATCTGTTTATAAATAGTATAAAAAACACTTTTGAATAAATTTAAAGAAAGATGTGCCATACCTACACTCTGAAAACTACAAAATATTATTAAGGGAAACGAATGAAAAGCTAAATAAATGAAGATGTATACCATGTTCCTAGGTTTCAAGACTCAATACTATTAAAATGTCTTCTTTTCTAAACTGATAAGTAGATTTAATGCAATCCTGACCAGAATCCTAGCGAGCTGCTTTAGAGAAATTAATAAGCTATTCTAAAATTATTTGAGAAAATGAGGATTCAAAAAGTCATATTAATCTTTAAAATATAAATGAGCTTTGAAGAACTTGCATAGCATTTCAGTAATGAAGGTACTCAAGTCTCTGTGTCATTGACATAATTACAGACATATAGACCAATGGAACAGACTAGCATTTAAACAGTCAATTGATTTTCTACAAAAATGCCAGGGTGCTTCAATGGAGAATGGGTAAAGTTCTTAAGAAATGGTACTGGATATCTGCACAGGAGAAAAAAATTAAATCTGAAACCTTACCTCACACCATGTACAAAAAGATCAAAGTGAACAGAAACCTAACCATAAGCATTAACATGATAGACGTTTAGAAGAAAATCTGTGATAATATGTTGGCAAAGATTACTTAAACGTGACACAAATAGCATGAATCATTTCTATCTGAATATAAGTGATTATATGTAATATAGACTTCATCAACATTAATAACTTAAGAACATTAATAACACAGACTAAGAGAAAACATTCGTAAAACACTTATCTGGTGAAGAGTGTGTATCCAGAATAATAAGAAAGCAAGCAACATAATAAGGGGCAAGACATTTGTTGGCAAGAATGCAGAGAAACTGGATCTCTACTACATGACTGCTGAGAATCAAGAAGCTTTGCCAATTCTTTAAAAATTAAAAATATACTTGCTATACTTCACATTTTTTCCCAGAGAAGTGAAAATTTATGTCAACATAAAACCCATACATGATAGTTCATAGTCACTTTGTTTGTAATATTCCAAAATGGAAATAACTTTTCCAAAGAAGATGTGTGACCAGTCAGTATGGACATACTAATCATTTGGAGAAATACAAATCAAAACCACAATGAAATACCACCACTGGGGCCTTGCCAGACTGAGGAGTGTGGCTTCTTATAGAAATAAGCCAACGGAGATTTGTACACCAGGGGTATTTTTCGAGGCTGGATCCCTAAGCAATGTTGTCCACTTGGCCAAAGATTTCCTAAAGTCACTTAAGACATAGAAAAGAAACGCTTTCTTTGGGCATGTTAAAACCCTTAGAAAGGGGTCCTAATTAAACTTACCTTTAAATTTCTGATTACATAGAGCAGTTTTTCAGAATATAGGGTGACATTGAATAGGACCCTAAGATGTTTGGGAGAGTCATAGGTATTTTGGTGGGGCAGGGGCTTGGAGCACACAAATGGGAAAGAAAGGTGAAGAGCATTCACTCTATGTTAGTTATTTGCTGTCTGATTCTCTGTGTTAGGGTACCAGTGCCCCAACTCTGCCACACCCCTTAGATCTACAGGCTGGACACCCTACACCTGTTCTTTTAAAGATAGCAGCCAGGTATTAAGTTCCCATGAAAATCCAAATCACCATGACATTGGCTCCATATAGCTAAGATCACAAGGCCATAAAATGTGTCCAGTATATTCATTCAGGCTCCAATTAGAAGGGCAACAATAGTTTGTTGGGAGACAGAGAGGTGTAGTGTAAGTCTATCTAGTACCTCACACTTAATTCTTATCTGTTAACCAATTGATTCTATCAATGCTCCCATAAGTTGGAGGGGCAGAGAAAGTGTACTGGATGTAGATGAATTCCTTCCCATAGCTGAGGAGACAGGCTAGAGCTAGTTCTGGGTTCAAGGTCCATGTTCCCTGTTACAAAGTGGCTACAGAATATAAATGTAATTTGAAGAATGGGATTAGAAGTGATTGATTGGCCAGATCTCCATCTCAATTTTTTAGCTTATGAGCCTTTTATGAAAATGTCAAAAGGTCTTGTTACAGGGCAGCCCTGATATAAATGGGGTGCCTGTCTGGGTTCTCACCCATGCACTTAAAAGGGACTTAAAAGACTCAACTGCAGACACTCACAATAAAATTAATAAAATGGTTTATTTACAAAAAGGGAAAGGAAAAAGATAAAGAATAAATTGGTGAATGTGTCCTGCCAGTTCCGCTGAGCTGGAATCTCTCATGGCCCACTCAAAAACCTGGCGATCCACAACCACGAGCAATAGCCCCCCTCCAAGCTCACAGGTCTTTTTTTAAAATCCCCAAACCATTGCTTAACTCCACCCTCAGTCCTCAACATTCTTCCTTGGATGATGGTGGCATTCTGGGATATGTAGACCGAGGTGTCTTGGATCTCTCTGGCCTGAGGTGGGGGTGGGGTCCTGGGACACTCCCCTTTCCTGAGGACCACCCTCTTACAGTCTTATTTCTTATAAATTTCAGAAAAGTTGATTTTGCTGCTAGTGACTATGAAACTCAGTTTTAGTGATCAACTTATCCTCAGGATGGACTGCTCTTATACTAATGCCAATTAATAACTCTCATCTCCTCCTATCCCTCTTTGTAACATTGAATTATAGAACACTGATGCTGGAAGGGCTCTAAGGGCACTAAAATATGGCTTTAAAGTGTTTTCATTTACTGGTGCTAAATTAATTAAATAAGGAGGCCATTAAACTGATATGGCTCTAAACCATGCTGAGAGATCTATGCTGGTAAATCAAAATCCAAGCCTGTAAATGATTCAATGTTATAAAATCAAAATGTTAAGGACAACCAATGACAGATCAGAGAGGAGCAGACCTCTCATACCCCACCCCCAGAGAAGGAGAAACACAAGTTTCTCCTGCCACCATGAGAGTCTGTTGCATGCCAGACCTATCTTAACCTAAATATGACACCAGGCCAATCCAGTATCAAAGGAAGGAGACACTGTCCATCCATGCATTTATGGGTAGCTGGCCATATTGTTCTGTCCTGGCCTGGCCACTGCCAGTTCTGCTCCAGGGCTCCCGGGCATTCTCTAGAAACACTAATAGCATTCCCTTCCGTCCCCACCCCACCCCCGCCCCAGTCCCAGCCCCAGCCCCAGCTCCAGCTCCAGCTGACGCACAGACTCCAAAGCCAGCAGACTGCAGCCTGAAGCAGCTCCCAGCAGGAGTTGGACGAGGCCGATGAGGTTACAGGTGCTTTTCATACAGCCTCGCAGGAGAGCACCAAATTCCTGCTGCTAGAAATTTGTCTGCAAATTTTTGTCTTCATTCAAATGGATGGATGGAGGCCTGGAGACACCGGGGTGATATGATAACTTGATTAAGCCCCAGGTCAGATGACATGGTAGCTCAAAAGCTGAATGCTCTCCTCCTTAACCTCTCCAAGGGAGACCGAAGGCTTTGCTGGTAATTGGCCCATTGTCCCTTCCACTGAGCTTCCTACAGAAGTCCCCTAATCAGCACGTCCCTGGGCTCCTCCCTGGGGTAACTTTAAATGCTCTCAGACCCACCAGCTCCAGTGAGCTATGAAAAATACCTGTGCAGCATGACATACCAGAATCATGATTTGACAAGCTGAAAATGACCTCTGCTAGAAACAATTACCTAGTAAGATACCCTTCCACCCTTCAGCCCTGGTATAAATTGCAACACATTTAGGGATGAAAGCCTGAGATGGTTTTGTTTAAAGATGGGTTCAATCTTTCAGAATATTATGTTCTTGTGAGGGAAATACCGCCCAGATCTTTCATTCTCACCCAGCTTGGTGTCCTATTGGATTACACACTGAGAAACATTGATCAACCATTTCCAGATAATTTGGCAACACACTGATGGGAATTTGCCTTGGGTGACTCCAGTCTGGGTATGGTGGTGGTGTGCCAAAGGAGGGAAGGAGGCTCTAGACAAAATAGAACAGGTGGATGGATGGGTAGGTGGATGGATGGATATATTTACCATAGTGATAGTTATTTTTCCATCGTTTTAAAATCTGTCAACCTTTGTTCACTGATAGACTTAAGAAATTTTAGAACTGAGAAGTCCAAAACAGTCTCTGCAATCCCTTTTATTTAGGATTATGTTAAAGGAATAAAATTTACCACAGTCAGGTCAGCATATGAAGTGGATTCTTTTAGTGGAACATCAAGAGACAGAACTGTTAGTAGCATTTTGAAAATAAGCAAAGCACACCATTAAAAGTTAAAGAAATGTTATTTTAAATTCTCATTCATTATGATTTATTGCCTGATCTCCCTAAAAGAAAGAGGGTTATGGTATGCCAACATCACTGTTTCTGTTTTGGTCATGGGAATGGAATGTCTTTTGAACTGCTAAAGTAGATAATTCCATGCTTGGAAGAAAAAGGAAAGGCAGAGGAAGGGGATAGAATGGAAGAAAAAAAGATGCTCTCATTTCCCAATAATTGCAAAGGCAAGGGATGTGTGATACTGCCACTCAGTAAAACACGACACGTGTCCCAGGTGTGCACGCCTTATTCCCCTTGTGCCAGGTGGGGACTGGGAAGCCACTTGGGCCATCTGCCAAGGACCCTTGGGCCCAGGGGCTTCCTGCAATGCCAGGATTTTTTTTTTTTATCTTTATTGTTTTAATGTTGACCTCCTGGGCCCTAAGCTCTGCCCCAAGTGCAGAGCCTTGTCCCAAGCTGCGCGGTTAGTCTCCAGGCCCGGGCCCCAGCGTCTGGAAAGGTCTCTCTAAAGAGGGCATTCTGCTCTGCCCACCGCGCTGCAGCCATTGTCCGCGTTCACCCCGCACAGGGTCTGAGGAAAGGGCTACTTAAATGGTTTCCCAGAAACAAAGGAGGCTCTTGCGCCAGGCTTCATTATGGCCTCATGTGCCACCCCAGCGGGTGCGCCCCTCCTCTGCACAGCAGCTATCCTACTGCTCAGGGCCACCGTCTACTTTCTGGTAGCGCCCCAGCCATTGTTCACCTTCCCTCTGGCTCCTCACCAACCCCCTTTTCCTCTCCTTTCCATTCTCCTTTCTCTCCCTTTCCTCCCTTTGAGTATCCAAACAAAACTCAAGCTAGCTGCGAGCTGCACCCTGCGCTTCCCAACCTCTCTGGCCTGGCCGAGCTCTGTCTTACCAGATGAATGTGAGGTTCACTCAAAAAACAGCCCAGGGCCCATTTAGAACTCCCCAGTGTGCTTCCCTGCCACCCCACCCACACCCCTGCCTTGCGTCCCTTTCCTGAGTGGGATGTTCTTGCTGCCTAAGGCAAGGACTGGAAAGCCACAGGGGATCTCCCGTCCCAGGCAAAACTACGTTTATTTGACCACTCTCAGGTCGTCAGGCCCCATAGACCAGATTTGACTAACCATTACCAGGACTGATGCATTCCAGGGCCAAGGTGAAATAGACATGTGTGACCTCAAAGGTGTTCTTTGGTCCTCTTGTTGAGCAAAATAGAGGGTGAGCATTAAGGTATGTGATGCTCCTCTTTCTAGCAGATACAACTGAAATCATGACAATGGTGTCATTAGAACATAGAACCCACCTTATCCAAGGGCAGCCCTTGGAAAGTGCCTCTGAACTGATGACGATGGGGTGGAAGGAGGGGGTTTCTAAGGCAGGGGATGCCCTTTCCCTAAAAGAACTTGCTCCAGACTCCCACCCTGCTGCTGTTCCTCTCCTTGCCACCCTGCTCCCCCAAGCCCTTCCTCAGAGAGACAGACTAACCCTCTGGGCAGGCCTTTTACAGGGCAAATCCTAGTCTTTGGAGAATGGCCTAGAGGCATTCAAGCAACTCTAATGTTTAAGACCTGCAGACAAGCCAAATGGACTATTTAGTGGAAGTCAAATCAAGATAGGCAGGTCTTCCTGGGGGCTGGGAGGACAATTCTCAGTTGAACCATTGCCACACTGCTTTCTGACAGAGGATCTGGCCACTGCCCAGAGGACAAGGATGAAAGAATATTCACCTTTGGAATAAGAGGACAGACTCTTCCCAAAGGACCAAAGAGATCATCACACCAACTCCTCAGTGCCTGAGGTTGGTTAGAAGGCTCCCTCCACTGGGGCCTACAGTAGGGTACTCATGATAACATCTGCTGAGAGCTTGGGCAGGACAGGTGGGAAGCACAAACCCACAGCAGCTGGGAACAGCTTCAAGTCCTGTCAGCAACCTCAACAGAAGACTGTTCCTTCTCACCTGGAGTGGGTGATGAGGAAGGTGATTTGTTGTAGAGTGGAGCAGACAGCAGTTCAAGCTGGGGAGAAATCCTCTCCCCAGATCCCAGCACAAAACCTAGTCAGGACTGCCCCTGGGAGCAGCTAGGGAGAATGTAGGACAGTGGCCAACTGTGGTCCTTCAGATGAGTTAGCACACTCCTAATCCTCCGAGCTGCCCAGTTGATAGCACACCATCTGTTGTACCGTGGTCCCAAAGGAAAACAAGGAAGCATTCGACTGACATTTCTGAAACACACAGTCTTTTTGTTGGGGGGAATGGATGTCCTGAATAAACTCCACAAACAGGTTTTATGGACCCCACCCCCACTGCAGACCAAAGAGATCCAAGACACCAAGGACTGCAAATCCAATAATGTCATCATCACCAAAGGGAGGATTGATGGGAACTGAGGGTGGAGTTAAGCAGCCAGGTTTGGTATATAACCAGCCATGTGGGCTTTGGGGTCCTTGGTTTCTGCCGGGTTCAGTGTGCTATTGGGGTTCCAGCTCAACAGAACTGGTAGGATGCATTCACCAACACATCTCTCTCTTTCCCCCTGAGTTATTCTTTCATTTCCCCCTTTCTGTAAATAAACTTATTAACCTTTTTGTGTGAACCTGCAGTTGAGTCTCATTATAAGTCCCCTTTAAGCGTACGGGTGAGGACCCACAGTTAGGCCAACCCATTTCCCATTGGGTTAATTAATTAATTTCTGACAAACCTCCCTAAACGCTGGTCTGGATGTACCACCTTCTTTAATGTGTATATCTTTTAACCTTTAAGTATTACTATTTTATATATTTTCTTTTTCCATTCCCTTCCTATTTTTTTCTACAGTGGCCATGAATTAATTGTGGAATTACTTTAATTATTGAAAAAGAAACATGAACCTTTTGGAAAGTCTGAGAACTTAGGTATCTCAGTGAATGTAACTCTGCTTGAGACTAAAATAGGCAAAAACTTTCGAATGCAGTTGCAGTATCTGGGCACTTGTGTAGGAGTAGGTGGAGGGCACTGGTGAGGAGAGGTCTCCCTCCCAGCCCTGTCACCACACAAGGTAGCTTTACTCCTAAGAGGGAACCTTGCCCCAAAGCCTCCCAGATCTGATGACTGGCGTCCAGTCTGTCCAATGTGAAGAGACACTGTCTTAAAATGAGAGAGCAGTCTTCTTGAGGAAAATTTGACAAATTTTTCCCCATCTGGGAGGGTGGAAGGAATGGCAGTTGGACTGCTGGAATGCTCTTAAATCACTTTTGGTGAGCTGGCCTCCAGGAAGGTAGGCTGAGGCCCAGGGCTGGCTTGGGAAGGAGGTGCAAGACTTCCATAATAACATTTCCAGCTCTGCTCAGTCACCCAGAGGCAGCAAAATTATCCAAGGCCAGAAATTTTTGCTCTGGCAAGAGAATCCTATGGACTGTTCTCTTGGAGAACCTGTTTAATCTGAGCAGCAGGACCTCAAAGTGAGAGGTATTTGTGTGTACCTGGGGAAACACTTTGGGGAAGGGAAATATGTAAATATTTACTGGTGGTTTTTTAAAATCTGAGAAGGAGACTGCTAAATGAAGATTTAACATCAAATGCATTGCAAATAAAGAAACAGTCCATTCTCAGTCTAAAGTTTTGCTTTTGAAAAACTTTGAGTTTCAAAATTAATTTTGCTCAATCCCCTGTCTGAACTTGACACTTAAATACTAATTGGACTATTTTCGAACTCTGATTCTGGACTAGTTAAAAAATCTTATTTCATTAAACTTTTTTCTGAAATCTATGTAATTTCTCTCCAGCGGGGCAGGGCCCACTGGCATCTGAACTGGTCTCCATAGCTCAGATCTGGTACATGTAGAAAACCAGTGTATAAGGCTAACACCATTTAATCTTTTTTAAAGTGTTAGTCTTCAATCTAATTCAAATTCTTTGAAAGCTATAACATCATTGATGCCTTATAGATTCTCAGCACCAAATATGTTTGAATAATTGTGGATGATATTGGGCCTCTGGAACTTTAAAAAACAGTTTACTGTCAGATCACTTTTATAGAAAAGATGTGTTTTCTATTCATATAAATATCTAATCATGATGGACTAGTCTTTCTCAATATTGTGATCATCACTCAAAAGCATCATCGCAATAACTATTATATTCACTTGATATTTGTATAGCACTTTATACAATATCTGTTTTGTTATTTATGAATGCAGCAAGCATTTAGTGATTTCTTCCAGTGTGCCAGGAATCAGGAATCGAAATGAAGTGGCATCATTTCTGTTCTCAGAGTCACATATATTAAAAGATGCAAACATGAAAGCAAACGAAAATTGCAACGTGTTAAAATACAGAAATAAAACAGGGAGCCCAGAGGAGGAAAAGAGAAGAGAAAGTAAAGGGGCTTCCCGAAAGAGATGGCAATGGAAACGACTCCAGGCTCTCACTGTCACTCTCTGGGACTGTTACCACAGGCATCTGAGTGGTCCCCCAGCTCCCACACAGAAAGGATTCAGTAAAGGTTCTGACAGTGCCTTGGTGAGTGTGCTCCTGCCCTAGCCTGGAGTTCTTCTGGAGAATAGCCATTCTGATTAAAAGTGACAGCTGGCCCTCTGCAAGACGTCAACATGGACCCTGGACCTACTAGAATAAAGAAACACATTCATTCATCAAACATTGGTGATATAAAGGAAAAAGTGCTGGTGAATGCCACTCATGGATTCCACCTCCTGCCCTTTGCTGGTGACCCTGAGAGTAAAGTTGCTCCAGGCTTTTGTACCTGCTGATTCTTCTGTCTAGAGCACTTAGACCTGGACTCATCCAAGAATCCCCACTGATAACCGCCAACTACAGACACTCATGTAACCCCTACGTCATTCATTCGACTAAAGCTCATTGCCACTTTATATCATTGACCAAAACATCCTGCACCCCAAGAAACTTGCATTCTAGTAAAAGGACAGTAAGAAAATAAATAAGGGAAATCCAGAGTGTGTTAAACAGTGGAGAGTTAGTGGGAGCTGTCCACTCTGGTGGGGAGCATTATTCAGAATCGACAGTACAAGATGCTAATAAAGAGCAGATTTGTAGTACATTTCACAATTATTCTGAATTGGTTCAACTATGTATTACCTGGACCCAGAGTAGATTCCCTACCCTACCCCTACCCCATCACTGAATTGCTATGACACTGAATTAAAAAGTAATATATGCCATGGAGAAACTAAAGCAGGGAGGGGTGCAAAGGGGATGTGAGTAGGGTAGGTTGTAATTTTAGAAGAATGATCAGGGAAGCCCTTCTAAAAGTGACATTTGAGGAAAGATCTTGGAGAGAAAGTTCCAAGCAGAAGAGACAGTAAGTGCAAAGGTCCTGAGGCAAGAGAAAGTGAGCAAAAGGAAGAATGGTGGGAGATAGAGGAGTGGGAGGGTTTCTACAGCCTTTGGGGTGATGGCAGGCACTAGGAGCAAGGTGGGAAACAAGAGACGTCATCCGACTTTTTGAAAGGGTCACGCTAGAATCTGTGTGCAGAATACACAGAAGGCAGTGAGGGGGCTTGCTGGGGAGGTGTAGAAGCAGGAAGAACCAGTTTGCAGTTTTTTCTAATGGTCTAACCAAAAGATAATCATGGGTTGGACCAAGGGAACAGCAATGAAGGTGGTGAGAAGTGTCATGTCTTGAAGGTAAATCTCAGGATTTGAAGACTCAATCAAATTGAGGTGTGAGCTTGAAGGGAGGCTCCAAAGAGACACAAAGATTCTTCGGACTTACCATTAGCTGAGATGGGGAAGTCATAAGCGAGAGGGAACTTGTGTGGGGGTGTGGCGGGGTGAGCAAGAGCTCTGCTCAGAAGAGATGCCTGTGAGCTGCCAGGCAGAGAGGGCTGGCTGACAGTGGGTTGCCAGGAGGAGTCATGGAGTTGTAACCTTGGGAGTCAGCGTACGCATCTCATTTAAAGCCACAGGACTGGATGAGTGATGATGGATAGCATTCTCAGGACTGAGCCTTGATGTTCTTCTTTGTAGTTCCTTTGTCAGGAAGATAAAGAGAAGCTTGTGAAAGAGACTGAGATAGAGCAGCCAGCAGCAGAAGGAAAGTCACAGGAGGGTGGTGACCTAGAAGCTGTGTGGAG
The DNA here is from genome assembly GCA_004024925.1 of Scalopus aquaticus. Taxonomy (NCBI): domain Eukaryota; kingdom Metazoa; phylum Chordata; class Mammalia; order Eulipotyphla; family Talpidae; genus Scalopus; species Scalopus aquaticus. Next base: position 77,647 of record PVIJ01004635.1, read on the forward strand.
AAGGGAGGGACCCAGTGCTGCTGATGGGCCAGGCCCAACCAGGATGAAGGTATATTCAAGGAGCATGGGAGGAGAGGATTTGGAGACAAGTACAGACAGCTCTCAAAGAGTTTAGTTGTAAAGAGGAAAAAGCAGGGCCATTTTTCTGGTGGAAGATACAAGGTCAAAGAGGGTATATTTAGACAGGAGAAGTGGGCAAATGCTGGTAAGAGATCCCAGGAGAGAAGGAGGCATTGATGGTACAAGAGAGACTGGAGGACCAGGGCAATGTCACTGCATGGCCAGGAGGGTATGGGAGCCTCACGCAGTGGAAGGCTGGCCTCAGCCAGGCACTGAAGAAAGCTCATCCACAGTAACAGCCAGAGGCAAGGGCACAGGCCTGGGGGACACAGAGCAGGGGAGCAGGCGATTTGGGACCAAAGGCCAAGCCAATTTCTTCTGATTGCTTTTATCTCCTGAGTGAAATAGAGCAGAGGATGAGATGTGGGGCTTTAAGTCAGGAGAGCAGGAACCCTGTTATTTGTCCACTGTTGTCCTCTAGTGCTAGCATAGTGGCAGGTATAGACTACTTGTTAAAGGCCCTTGGAGGATGAGTGACTGGATGATTGAATGAATATTCAAAATGGGCAATTGACCACAGGACCTGAAAGGAGTCTGCCTTGTCCTGAACGGTCTCCAGCCAAATGCCTGCTGCCATTCTAAGGCACTGTATTCATCACACATCAGCAAATTCCAAGGTTGTCTAGACAACCCGAGACCTCGGACAAGTCTTCTTTCTTTAGCTACGGCGCTCAGAAGGGGCTAGGCTTAGACCGCCTTATGAAATGGCCAATTTTACCAAATTTAATGAGTGGAGTCGATCGTGCTTGTACCCATTCCTTGCTCTTTTTCTCTTTCCTAATCACCTTCGTATTGTCCTATTTGTTGCCAAGCCCACCAAGGAGGACTCCACAGGGCCAATGTCACCACCTGTAGGTAGAAGAAAAAGTTTGCAAACCACAACATATGATCTGTTTACTTTTATAGGCACCATTAAAATTCAATTGCTTAGTCAAGCTCCAGGGAATGTTTTTCTATTAATGTTACTAACATTCTATTAATATTGCTAATTGTTTAAACTGTTTGGAATCTTGTGGGTCAAGGCAAAGGATAAGGTCCTCCCTGGGATGGGGTGAGAGGGGCATCCTGCAGGGTCCTCAAGGACCACACAGCCTGGGGCCTGTGTGGGGAGAGCCCCTGCACTTGCCAGAGCCACAAACCCATGGGAATCCCAGGATTCCACTGAGCTGTCCGTCCCATCCCCTTCCAACACGGAACCCCCCATGCAGCCCTGTTTAGTGGTTTCCAACTTCAGGATAAAGCAAACTGCCAGAGAAGTAGTGGCCCCAAATGTCTGTAAAGTTCTGTAGTGTGTCACCTTATCTCCTCATCTCACATGCATATTCCAGCCCAGTGCTGGGGAGGGAGGGGGCCGGCCTGGAAACTCTTGTTAACACATGACACGCTGGCCTTTCCGGGACTGGGCACTCACTTCATCTCCCTCATTCGGAGTTTCCTCTTGGAAATATCTTCAGAAATATCTATCAGAAAGCTGATAGTCTTCCGGGGATGTAAGTTCATTCTCCCCAGTGCACCAGAGGGCAGCTGACAGCCCAGGGAAAGGCCTTTGCCTTTTCCCTGTCAGACTTGAGAGGAGACTTGAGGGAAGAAAAGGAAGTCAATAATTGGATAATAAATATTTATTAAAAGCCTACTGTGTGCCAGGCACTTTTCCAGAGGCTGATGAATACAATGCCTGGTCTCACGAGGGGAAGGATAGGGCTCAGTTTGGGGCCTTCATGCTACAAAATCTGCTTCCCTTTCCATGGGTGTGAGGAACCCAGCCAGATCCATGCTGGGCCATTGGCTTGCTCCCCCATTTGCCCGAAGAGTGAGTAGTGGCAGTGGGTTCCTTCAGAACTGCTGTTCTTGTGACAGAGCCCAGATGCCTTCCTCCCCTGGCCTGTAGCACAGGATCCGCTGAGGACATCAACTGATTCCATCTCCTCGGAGAGACTCACAGCCACTCAGCAATCAGAGCGATCAGTACCGGCCACAGTTGGTGGCAAACCCCGGCCTGCTCTGGGAGACTCTGTGGGGTCAGCCCCCAGCCACCTGCTTCCTGCCCCAGTGGCCACAAGGGAAATCCCACCTTCTGAGGAGGAGGAGCCTGTCACCCAGATAAGCAGGCCTTTTCAGGCTGCCCACTTCAACAGGAAAACCCACTTTCTAAGAAGCAGACTCCTTCCTCTAGTTGTTTTGCTGGCAAGTAAAAGCAGCTTGAACACCTGCAGATAGTAGTAAAAAGGGGGGGGAAGGGTTAAAGTAAACTCCCCTTACTATTTAAACACCCACCATCTCCTCAAATCCAGGGCGGCTTCCCAAATACAACATTTTTAGAGGAAAGAAAAAACCACCTCAGCCCTACCACTGTTTGCAAACCCCCAAACAACTTCGGGTATATCTTATCCACGTCTCAGGCAATAAAAAGAGGCCCTGACATCTGCTTCCTTTAAGGAGCTTGTTAAAAACATAGTGCAGACGTGCTTGCTTGAGGATAAGCAAAGCAAGATCCCAATCCTGAGCGTTCGCAGGGTTGCACCCCACACTCCCCCTATGAATGAGGTTCCTGGCTCCAGGGTGGGTCTGTGCTTCTGGGGTGGCCTTGTCCAACAAAACAAGCTAAACAAGATGGATTTTCCAAAATCACTTTAAGGGAACTCTTCTCCAGCATCTCAGAATATATAAACTGTCTTTGTATATAATGATGGAGGGAGATTTCCAGGCCAAGCCCAAGACTTTCAGTGATAGAATAAAATTTCTGAAGGTTAAATAAAAATTATCAAAATGCAGAGATAACCGCATCAGATACTTCCAAGTCACAATTAATTTCTAGATCGATGAAATTCAAGTAGAGTAGGATAGGAGGAAGAGATCAAAATCTATTTATGGGGCTTTTTCAAATGTACCCTCCTACCACCAGTTTTAGCAATTCTGTCACATGCCCAGAGGGGCCTCCCCTGACCAGGAGTCACCACTGTGATGCTCAGCCTCTCTCTGACAAGGGTGGCATCGGAATCACCTGGAAGACTTGGTAAAACACAAACCGCTGGGCTCACCCCCGGAGTTTCTGATTCAGTAACTCTGGGGGTGAGGTCAGAATTTGCATTTCTAACAAGTTCCCAGGTGATGTTGACGCTTCTGGTCTGGAACAAACCTAAAAATCCTCCAGGTGTTTCAAGGTAGAACATGCTTAAGAACAACTGGTTTTGAAAAGAAACCATTTGCTGTTTTTTGCAAAAGAACAATGTCAAACTTGCCTATAACCACTACATACAGCTTCTACAGTGGAACCACATACTAAAGTATGGGGCAGGGGGCAGGGGTGGTGCAATGGCTTTGAAATGAGCACACAACCAAGATTCTACCTCCATTTGTGCCAGTGACTTCCTGAACCACAGCTCTCAGTTGGGCTGGAAAATTCCCAGCTGGTATAGGCTGAAATAAGGTTGGGAGTCATTAGCTGCTCTTCTAGCTGCAGCAGAGTTTAGGAAGACCCACAGGGGCCAGGGACCTTGTATAGGCTGGTTAGAGAGAAAGGACAAGGGGAGGGTGGGCACCCCCCTCACCATCACTATGCCCCCCCCCACCCTGCACCAGCTTAGTCAAAGCTGCCTCAGTGGCGGCAGCAGCTTTGCCCATGGAGGTGAAGGCCCCATTTTCAAAATCCAGAAGGGACTTTGTAGCAATCCCACTTGCAGCATGTAAACCTAAGTCAAGCCATTACCTCAAAGGTCAGTAACAGTGGCAATCATGATTTCAACAGGAAAATGGCTTGGTTTCAGAGAAGAAGAGCCACCGTCTGGGACAAGAAGAATTTTAGAATTTACTTTCATTCCCTGTTATGTCCTCATATATGAGATTATGTCACATAATTATATTCCTCCAGTTCTTCCAGAGCAGGAACCTGTTTGTCAGCACTCCCAGAGCCTAACCCAGTGCCTGGAAAACAGTAGGTCTTTAGCTAATGATAAGTAAATAAACCTTTTAGTTTATAAAGTCAATACCTCTAGGGGGAGGGGGGCTATCCTATCTAGGCCCCCACCAGGGATGTGAGGGCTTGGGGACCGTGTTTAGCACAGAGGCATGCAAATCAGCCGAACGAGGAATCTGAAGCCATGGAGCAAAGATTGCTTCCTCTGATTCTGCTGGCTTGCCTCACTCTGGTTCTCACTCTTTAGTTGGTGTAATTAAGGTTATCACCTACAGACTGTCTGCCCTAAGCATTCACATATCATTCCAGTGTTCTTCCAAGAGTTCATTTATCTTCAGCCCTTGAAAGGAGCCTGTATTTTGGCTGGTTATCATCATCAACTACAGACAGAGGATGCTGAGAATCTTCTCTGTGGTGGGGTGTATGTTGGGAGGAGAGAGGTAGGATGAGGGAAATGGGCTTGTATGCATACCCACTGCCACACACACATACATGGGCCTCAACACCAAAACACAAGCATTAGCTGGTGGGAGAGAATTGGCTGTACAGAGTTAATAATTCCCCTCAGATAGATTCTGGCTTATGCTTTAGCAGTTTGCCTTTCTTCTATTTTGTCCCAGATCCAACTCAAAACGCCCTTATATACAGAACCAATGACCTTACCAATCCTCTTGGACTTCCCTACATTCTATTTTCCCAAGATTAGGAGTAGCACAGTGATGTCCTAAGTGCTAGCTGAGGTCAGAATAGAAAATGAAAAGTGAAAACTTTGCCACTTAGCATAAAATTGTTGTCAGCACACTGGTTCATTATATCATTCTATAGAAGACCCTCTGAAATTCCTTTTGGAACTCAAAACCAAGATAAATTTTTTCTTCCCTTAAGGAATCAATATATTTGTGCCTCCCTCCCTCCAAGCCTCAGAATTAAATTCAATAGTTTGAAGTTTTGTATACTTACTTCCCTCCTCCTTCCTGTGGTCTTGAAAATAGGATGACTATTTTAATATGTGTTCTTCTGTAAACCACCCAATTTTTCTTTTTTTTTAAGCAAAATGCAGGTATCAAAGATCTTTGTGTAAAACTGGGGTACATGCAAGATCCTGCACTCAGAGAGGAAACCAGCTGCAAAAATAGTAATGATTTCCCATAAACAAAAATTCCTGAAAATGATTAAAAGGTCATCTGGGGCACAAGCTGAAGACGCAACAATCGCCGCATGCAAGGGGGCAGCTTGGCCTAAGAGACGAAGCATTCAGGGGAATGTCTGAGCTGTGAGAGCTCTTCCTTTTCCAGGATGGTATTTAATCTCAATCCTCCACGGAGCTTGGTGTTTCAGTCTCACATTGGTCCCTGAGATGTCGCTGAGACTTGCAGGGAAATTGTATCATGCTTAGCGGCAATCCTTTTGCACAGGAGAGCTTATCTAACAAACATCCATTAGACGCCTACTGTTTTCAGAATCCTGCCATAACCTCTGGGAAAGGGAGAATCCAGGGGGAAAAGAACAGAACTCAGACTTTACCAGCAATGGTTAAAGCATTTCGTGCTGACCAGGCCAGCCAGGCCCTGGGTGCGTAACCAAGTAGGTTTGGATTCTCCTGGTCTGCAGGACTTTTAGAAAAATATTCACCCGACTGGACTGATGTGAGTGGGGCCTCAGGACTCCTTCTTTGCAAAGCCCAGATCAAACCAAGACCCAGCCTCAAAAGCACTTTTCCAGCTCCCGGAAGCCTGGCGTGAAGCATCACCACACTGTATGGTCCTAATTCCCCTGTCTAATCTTCCACAGCCTTAGTTCCTGGAGCTGCTGTGTTGGGGGTTCTGGCACCAGTGGCCGCGTGAGCCATGCTGGCCCCCTTCCCTGACTTTTTTAAATATAAATTTTAAAATGTGACTTTGAGATGAAAGCAAGAATGCCAAAAGGAGGCCGATGCTTTCTTGTGTTCAATTACAGCCCTGGGGAGTACCCCACACAAGGAACTGCTCAGAGCTCTAGCCAAGATGAAATCTGCTTTTCCAATAAGCACTTCAAACGGCTGAAGATGTTTTTGGCTGGATGTAGCAACTGGGAGGCCAACAGTTAATAGGGCTGGGCACTGAGGCAGGGCTCCCTGCCATCAGGGGAAATCTGAAACTGCCTTTCACAGTGGATTTTGATGCAACTGAAGTTCCAAGGCACTTGTCTGGCTCCCCAAGAAAAGCAGCATGGACCCCTCCTTTGACAGATCTCCTAAGATTAAAGCTTTCAATATCCCAGTTAATTACTCTTGATAAATTTTTTCTTCAATATTATTTCAGGCCAAATTCCTTTAAAATAAGCATGTTCCAAATTATTTTATTGCAATGGAATTTTGTTGACTTGAATATAACCACATCAGAAATGTTGATAATAATGACGTGAGGATATTGATGGTCCTAATGTAGATGGATAGACTAGTGGATGGATAGGTAGGTGGAGGGGCAAATGGATGATAAATGGATGGATGGATAGATGGATGGATGGATGGATGGATGGATGGATGGATGGATGGATGGATGAATAAGTGGGTGGGTGGACAGAGGATGGTTGGATAAATGGGTAGGTGGATGGATAGATAGGTGGGTGGATAGATGATGGAAAATGGATGGAGGGATGGATGGATGGATGGATGGATAAATAAACAGGTACATGGACAGATAGGTGGGTAGATGAATGGATTATAGAGAGGTGAATGGATAAATGGATGAATGGGTGGATATATAAATGGATAAATGAATGAATAGATGGGATGGGTACACAGGCTGGTGGTAGAGGTAATGACACTCTTGTGATAAGCAGGGGAAATTTTAGCAGCTCCATTTCACAAACCTGGAAGCCGAAGATCCTCAAAGCTAATGAGCCTTATCTAGAACCCAAGTCTTCCAAGTCATGTCCTTCCCATGGCACCAGCCTGTTGCTTCAATAACTTGGGGTGCCCCTTGACTGACTACATGGCATCCTGTCCTGCACTGTCACAGAGCTTTCCAGACTTAGCCATAGTCATGGAGGCAGTTTACTTGTTTTAGTTACTAAGTATTAGCCAATTATCAAGTCACGAAGGAATCACCAGCACTCTGATTTCCAGTTTCATTCTTGAACTCTTAAGTTCACACCTAAACTTGCACAAGTATGTCCTGACCGGTTAAGTAAAAAGTCTTTTGCATGAAGAAGAAGCACTAGGTGTGGAGCAGGGATTTCCAAATTCAGCTGTGTATAAGATTTAGGTTGGTTAAAATACATATTCCCAGATGATCTGAAGAGGGCACAGGAAGTGCAGGTTTAATATAATAACAAAACACTTATCTTTTTGAAGTATTGGTTCAAATGTTACCCTTTGGTAAGGCCTACCCTGAAAATTATATTTAAAATCATAACCACATACCACCTTCCCACTCCCCCCTTTTACCCCCATCCTGCTCTCTTTTTTCTCATTGAACTATTAAACCATTAGGGACTGGATGTTTATGTGCCAAATTCATAGATTGAAACCCTCCCCCCGACTATGATAGTATTTGAATGTGGGGTCTTTGGGAGATAATTAGATTTAGATGATATCATAGGACAGAGCCCCCATAAGGGGCTTAGTGCCCTTAGAAGACAAGGAAGAGACTACAGCTCTCTTCTACCACGTTAGGAGACACAAGATGGCAGCCCTCTAGACACCAGACAGGAGGTTTCTCAGCAGACAACTGACCCACCAACACCTTGATCATGGATTTCTTAGCCTCCAGAACTAAATGTTGTTTGAACCACCCAGAGCTTATTATAGCAGCCAAAGCTGACTAGAACTTCACTATCATTAACTTATTTCTTACTTTATGGTTTCTCCCAAAATGGAAGCTCCATGAAGGCAGTGTCCATTTTGTTCACTGCTGAATTCCACATTTAAAAGGTCTAACTTAGGAAGGGATTCTAATATCGTGGCCTGCAATGCTTCCTTGAGAAACCCAAATGGAGGGAGAGTGTGAGCTTCAGCATTAACCAGAGGAGAGTCTGAGTCCCACTTCTCCTCACTTCTGTGTGACTTCGGACAGCTTAAATCCCCTGAGCATCAATTCTCTCATAGACGTGCCTCTGACGGTTGTGACACGAGGTACCAGTGAGATCACAAGGCTTAGACGATTACTCCACACACATTACGTCTCTCCTCCTTCCTTAACTTCAGGGTGAAATTTTGCATTCAGTGGCCTCTGAACAGAAAATGTGTCTGAAGCCTCCCAGGTGGGAGGAAAGTATATTCATTCTCTGTTTCTCATCAGGTGGAGAGAGGCAGGGAGGAAGAGTTCATGGAGGTCACCATCAGAGGGAGTGGGCAAGTCATTCCTCTGCAGCTGAGGATGTACCTTCACCTCCCTCCCTACCTCTCTCCCTTCCCACCAGCAGAAATGAACAAGCAGTTTCTGAGTAAACAGACAATAAATCACTAGCTGGAGCCAGCACCCTCCAAAAGCAGCATCATTCCAGCTCTCAGGCAGACAGACAGCCGTGCTTGGAGACGGCAATGTGGATTTTGAGACAGTTCATCAGGCATGCACACCCCAGTAAGCATTTCTCCTGAAACAGCCCAGCCCATTTCCCTGGGGCCCTTGGAGTAAATCCCACAAACTCTGCCAGCCCACCTGGAGGGACTTAAGCTAGAGCATGGGAGATTTGGGCAAAGTGGGAACAAGGATTTCCTGACAGTGATCCTGGAGTAGGTGATGAGGTTATAGAGTCTTTTTCTCTGGTTTTATGAAGCAGATAGGATTTGGAGACAGATAGCAAACAGGAAATTTCTATACATGGAGAGAGCTAGAACACATTACATACCCCAAAGAGAGGCCATTTATGATAAAGCTAACTCTTGTGTTTGGGAGGAGAAAAAAATCCCCTGGGGTGGGGTGGGGGGTAGGTGGGGGTGGGAATGGATGATGTCCCCAGCCCCTGGGGATCGAGGTCAGGGCATCTGTCCATATAGAAAAGAAGACAATGACAGGCACACTTGATGGGGTCCAGAACTTACGTCTAAGCTTCAAGAAGGCTGTTAATTGTCCAGTGACCTTGGGCCGGTCCCTTAGCCTGCCTGACCCTAATTTCTTACCCAGAAAACACAAACATGAATCTCTTTGGTCCTCCCCAAGCTGATCCTTCATGAGTCTCCGGTTTCCAGCTGGGTTTTGGCCAGATGCATTGCTGAGATAGGGGAAAGACTCACTAGATCTTTTTGGTCACCCCCAGACCCATTTGAGATCCAAGATTCCCCCTTCACTTTCAGAGCCTATGCTGGTCGGAGTAGACCTGCATTCATGCTGACATCCCACACCTCTTCCCTGGCCTTCTTTCCCCTGTGGGACCCAGGGCCTAATAAGTTAAATTCCCTCCGAGCTGTGGGAGACATTGTGTTCCCAAAGCCCCTGCTGGGTCTGTGCTAGGACACTGCCCTTGTCAGCCACTGGGGGGGGGGGGGGGTCACACATCTGGATTCCAGTGGAGACTAGTATTCTTGAGTTAAACCGGCTCCCTTTGAGCCTCCACTCCCTCAATACCACGTACAAGTGTCACATCTAGTGCCTTATAAGAGCTCTGAAGGGCCTGGCCGGGGCTTCTGAGGAATTAGCTTGAAACAGGATCTGCCAAGCACCAGTGTGTGACCTCAAACAAATCCTTTCCCTTCTCTGGGCCTCAGCTTCCCCATCTGGCCTGGCCTAGCTCTCCTTCCACCCAGTATTGGCAGACATTGTCCCCTCCACCCAACATCCAAGCAGCCCCTCTCAGTGAGGGGCTGCAGGGAATGTCAACCTCACTCTCTGGCCATGGTTGGAGAGGGGTGGTGGGGAGGGCTTCAACTGGGAGAAACTATAATGGCACCTGCAGTTAAGGTTAGAGACAGGCATGTGACCCTCTGCCTGCTTCCCAGGATGACCTTTCATCTCCTCTCACAACGTGGGGCCTAAGGTGAGTTGTGGGGCCCCAGGCACCATCTAGACTGGGGCTGTTCACAGTTTTTTACTCACAGTCTTGAAATCTTGCACTAATAAAGTCCAGAGTGCATATCAAACATTTGAGGGGGAATGGAAGAACAGGGATGAAATGGAGCACTCACGACAAAGCTCCCAATCCTGCTTAGAGAAAGCATGGCAGGGGGGCAGGGGGGTGGGGGGAATTGGGGGCTGGGGGACAGGGGGTAACAATTCATCAACAACCAGAACTCCCCCCTGACCCCATTTACACTGCTCCTTACAAAGGGCACTCCTTTACCTGTCATAGTAAGTCAAAGGAATCTCTGGTCCCAGCTCTCCCACTTCCGTGTTTGAAAAGAGCTTGACTTGAAATATCCGATCCCCACCCTCAAATAAGAGAAAAGAGAAGAACAGGCAGCAGGGGTGGACTAAGCAGAGGAGAGCCACGGAGAAGAGAAACTCAGAAGGGGAAAGGTAAACTTCGGTTCCTGAAGCTGACCTGGCAGATTTGAGAACTTAGACCTAAGGGGTTTCCCCAGAACATAAGGATTCAGACAAAGCAGGGTGGAGCACAGTGTGGGGGCTGGGGCTCCAGGGTCATAGAAGGAGCACAAATGTTCAGTGCCTAAAGTGAGCCTGGCCTCCTGCCTGGAGGAGGCAGGCAGCAGAGCTGGACTGCTGAAGAAACCTGTTCCCAGCACGGAGCGCTTCACTGACGTCAAGCGCAGCGGGGCCGCGGCCAGGACTAACTAAATGCAGATGCATGGGGCAGGGCAGCCTGGGCCAGGAGCCACGGCAGGAGGGGGACCTCCAGCCCGGGAGCTGCTCCTGCCTCAGGCGGGGAGGAGTCTTAAGTCCCCAGGCCGCGCGCCAAAGGGTCGGCCTCCCGGGTGGCGCGACAGTGCACCCTAGTGGCGGTGACCCAGAGAGCATGTCCAGGCGTCTGGCTGGCCTAGCTAGGAGTGGGGCCTGACAGCTTTCCTACAACTAAGGCTCACAGGCCTCACATTAGCATCACTTAAGATGCTTTTGAAATTCCAGGTGCCTGGAGCACCCCATACCAATTAAATTGGAAGCCCTGGGAGCAGGCTCCAGGAGCCAATATTATTAAAAAATCTCTGGATGTTTCCTATGTACCTCCAAGTTCTCTTAAGAACTTGAGTATAGATGTCTCTCAAGACTTGAGTATAGAATCACCTGGAGGGCTTTATTAGCTTTGCTAAGTTCACAGGTAAATCCCAGGGACCACATCTTGAGAGTAAGTGCAAAATTTCTCCTAAGCAAACAGTGGAGGGGGGGTGGGGCACAATTTTCTCACTTGGGAGCTTGTTTGAAGTGCAGACTTTGTGGCTCCACATTGGATCCACTGACTCAGACCTGTAGTTATCTAAGGACTGGTGATACATACGTCCTCCAGGCTTAGAGGCACTACTCGGGACACCACTGGGCCTGGGCTTTCTCGACCAGGCAGTGTTGCGTGCCAGCAAAACCTCTTTAACACCCTCCCCCACATCTCTGCATCATAGCATGTTCAGATTTTATCTGATCCAGTGGTCGCACATAACTGGTGGGGGAAACTGAGGCCCAGAGAAGGAAGGAACTTGCCTAGGGTCCTGTGTTCTAGTGTGAGTTCTGACCTTCATCCACAGGTCAGGTGCCTCATGAACTCAAGGGGAACTTGGAGGCTGTCCTGTCCTGTCTGCTCCGGAGAGGGAGCAGAGACGTAGGAACAAGAGCAAAGAGACTGGATTGTGGCGGACTGGAGGGCAGTGAGAGGTGACTCAGGAGGGGCCAGCTTGAGAGTTGAGTGTTAGTCACTACCCCTTTTGACTTCTCAGGGAAGAAAGACAGATAAGAGGCTTATCGTATAGGCACCAGAAGCATATCTGTACATACTGCGCATCCTGTCCCTAAAGTGGGCTGTCCAAGTTCCGGCTGCAGGTTATGGAGGGTTTCCATCTTCCCTGCTCATCATTCAACCAGGCAGTCTGAGGGACACAGAGGGTCCCCATGGAGAAATTAGGCAAATACACGATTAAGTGGCAACGAAATAGCTATCCCAGGACTGTGGAGGTATTGATGTTCACGGGGGTAGCCGGAGGGATGGCACTTGGAGCAGGGTGCGGACTGGAGCCGGGCATGGCCATGGGCCAGAGAAATCAAAGCAGGCTTCCCGGAGGCTCAGTGACTCTCAGCCAGGACATGGTAGAGCTTATGTGAACACTGGCCTGGGGTTTGGCACTCCTATTCCTCTACCCTGTTATCAAAAGGTGTGGAGATGAGACCCATCCTTGGGCCTGACTGGGATCTGTAAACAGGATGTCTGGTTGGAAAAGGGGCAGCCAAGACCAGGGAGAGGGAGGCGCAGCAGTGGCGGGGTTTGAATTTAAAGTTGGTAAGTTTGGGCTTTTCCATGGATCCCACAGGAGCCTTTGGAGATGTGGGTGGGAGAGTGACGCTGATGGAAATGTCCGAAAGACTGTGATTTTCTAGAGCCCAGTATGCTGCTGATGTGCAGAGTTCTGAGTTTAGGGGCCTGTGGTGACCAAATCACTAAGGGCCTTTACAGGGCTATCACATTTTGGTGGGCTACATTCAAAATACTGCTTCCATTCCCATTCAACCCCCAAGAGTTGGAGGGGGGAACCAATTTGTAATTGTTAAGTAAAAATGGTTGGGTGTTTGTTTTCCTCTTTTGGCCTTTTACATTCCCAGCTACACCTCCCCGTTAGCAGCTTTACAGAAAACAAAGACTGAGATTAAACATTACCCAGGATCACTGAGAATGTCTCTAAAGTGAACAGCCCTGGTGTTAGGAGGGAAGGGGCCCTAGCTCTCTGGGGACTATTCAGTCAAGAGAGGACCTGGGGGCAGGTCCATTTAGAGGGACTGGGCAGTCAGTTTCGATTGACATTTTCTATTCCAGCCAACAAACTTACAGGATTCCTGGGAAGGGCTGACTGTGGTGCTAGGGACCTGGGAATAGGGAGGGCTCCAGCTGGGCCCAACCCTGAGAAACTTATTTCACTTGTGAAAAGAGCTCTTATGAGGTAGGGACAGGCCATGGAAGGCAGAATGAGTGTTTTACCCTACAGGAGGCCGCATTTGCTGCAAGTGTTAAAGAATCAATAGACTTTTACTAGTGAAAAGAAAGTGCAGTCCAGGTGAGGGAGTGGGTGGACAAAAGGGTGGGCAGGACTCTGTGTGTTTAGAAAATGACTAGTCTGCTGTGGGGCCCAGTGTATGTTGGGAGAAGGGGCATGAAGAAGATGGCCAGGACTGAAGGCAGCTTAGGCCAGACTGAAAAGTTTAGCTCTGAAGGCAGGCTGGGAAGGCTCTAGGGGCCTGTCTAAAGCCCTTGGGCCACAGTGGGAAGGTGGGTTGGCAGGGTGCCCTGGTGGTAAGCTGCTGAGATAATAAGGACTTGTCCTGGACTGCAGCGGTGGGGAGGAGCAGAGGTGGTGGGCTCAAGGCAAGCCAGAGGCATGTCTCTGTCCCGTGACTAATTAGGTGGGGTAAAAGCAAGGACTCAACACCTTGACTTGGTGCCATCCTCTGAGAAAGGAATGTTCTCTGCCAGTGTCCAGCTGGGCAGCAGGAAGCACATACGTATTTCAAACAGAGAGCACTGAATACACAGGATTGGTTGCAGAGTGATGTCAAAGCTGAGAAGCCAAGAGGGATGTTGAGGCAGGCCAGAGATAAGCAATGGAAAGAAGCCACTGGTAACATCTAGAGCAAGAGGGATGAAAAAGGGAGACAATGAAGTCAGAGCAGAGGCCAGGAGCTACACGTATAGCTGAAATCAGAGGAGGCCTGTGTAGCTGAGCCTCAGAGGAGAAATGGCCTTCTGAAGATGCTTCCTAGGGTGAGGGAGGATATCGGGGAAGAAATACTTTTCCTCTCTATGCCCGCCCTCTTGTCTTATACCTGGTATTGGCCAAACCTCCTCCCACCAGTCAATGGTATCACCAAGGCCCGGCTAGACCTGGAATCCTCACTATTCCCAAAGTGCTTCTAGTGGTGTCTCCTCTCCCAGTGGGGGAGGTGAGCTCTCCACTTTACAGATGGATATTCGAGGCCCAGGGAGCATCATTTGTGCACCCAAAGCCACATGGCTAGCGAGCCATTAGGACAGGGACGATACCACAGGTCTCCAGGCCAGCCCAGTTTCCACTGCTCCCTCAAGCTGAGGGATCAAGGGGCCTGGGAAATGAGTCCCCTGAGCCCGAAGCGGGCAGAGAAGGCAGGGGCTGGATGTAAGAAGAGATGATGAGCACAGCCTTGAACATGGACGAGTGCTCCCTGGAAGGCAGGTTGGCATGCATGGAGGATGTAGATGTGGAAGGATCAGCGTGCCTTTCCGAGGCTTCCCCAGCCTAGCCAAAGCTGACTCGTGCCCAAGGCACACAGCCCCGGGGCTGAACCTCCTGGGTGGGGCAGGGCCAGGCCGTGTCCAGTGACTTGGTGACCTGTCAGATCCCACAAAGAGGAAAGAGAATGGTGCATTAGATGCCAGCTGGCCTAGAGAGGCTGTCAGAGCCACGGCACCATCCCCATTCTGATGGCAATGAGCTCTGTGGCTTTAGGCAGGTTGACAATGTTCTCTGGATTTTGGTTCTCCACCTGCAAAGTGAGAAGCAAAATCTCCCCTGCTAGGAGAATCAAAACCACATCGAAGTGTTTAGTGAGATTCCAGGTCTAGCAAGGGCTTGGGGACACTACTGACTGGGTGAGGCATTTGAGACAAAGACAGGTTGAGCTGGACACACTCCTGAGCTCCAGGGATTATAGCAGCCCTGCTGCTGCCTGCAGTAGTTGAAGGCAAATTTCAAATGGGTTTTCGAAAGTTGCCCAGACACATCTCTGGCTCCCTGCCCGTGCTCTAGCAAGCATCTCTGGCGGCCAGGTCCCTCTGAGGCTCAGCTCCCACTGCCACTCATGTTGTAAATGACTGAGAGGGTGGGGTGGCAGGTGAGACCCCAGGTAGAGCGAAACTGTCTTGTCCCTGACAGGTTTGGGCCTATGACCTCATCACAAGACTGCAGGAAGACAAGGAGTAAACCCCCTCAGGGGCACAGAGGCAGGTGGGTCTGCAGATGGGACTTGGAGTCAGAGGGAGAGGGCGAAAAATCAGAACAATGAGATGACATGGACAACTGTGCACAACGTGAGTAATTATAGGACCGTGAAAATTACCATCATCCTTTCTCGATAGTAGCAGATGATAATAGTTGATGTTCTTCGTTGGCAAAATAAAACTCCACTTTTTTTTTCAATGCTAGACCATGAATCTAAGTATTGAATTAACATAAACTGTAATGTCCACCTACCTTCTCCCCCAGTTACAAGATGAAGACTGATGGAGCTACACCTTAGAAGGAGCCCAGGTCTTCCCAAAGTCTGCCCTGGGGCGCTCTCTGCCCCAGCACAGCAACCTGGGGTGACTGAAGACATGGGGCAGAGCATGGGACACAGAGTGGGCCAGAAGCTTTGGCCCAACGACAAATGAACCTTTCCCCATGGAAGGTTCAAACTCTTCCTTCCCTGATACCATGAGGGTAAATTCTTCATCCCTTCCCCTTAGATCCTTGCTCAGTCACTGGCAAGTGGGGGACCCAAGCTTGCTTCACAAGAATGCAGGGCAGGAAGGGCCCTCTTGGCCTGGGGTCTCACTTGTGTCCCTGAAATAGTGTGCAAAACCCTCTAGGACTTTTTCCTGAGAAAGGGGCTATATCTTTCATTTCTTTCACAGAGGAGCTGGCAACCCCAGGGGGTCCTGAACTCCAGGTTAAGCCCCTCCAGGCTCCACCCCCACCTCCCAACCCCCCCCCCCCCACATAAGCAGCTCCCACTTCATGGAGCTGCTCATAATTGCCCAAACTCTTCATGCTTCTTCAACACCCATGCTCAGTGCATGAGGCCTGTCCACCTGGAATATACCCTCTTCCACATAGCTCACTTTCTCCAGTCTTTAATACTCAATTCAAACATCCAGAAATTCGCCCTTTATCACCTCACCCCCGGGAAATAGCAGATAATTTTCCAACATGGGCCACCCCCTGGCGTTTAGCCTGACCCCACCACCTCCTATCAGTAGACATAATGTTCTGTGCCTTCTGAGGCCAGGTCAGAGAACGAGAGCACTTCCGCCTGTTTCTCATTCATATTCTCTCCCTAGCCCGTACTTGCGCTTAGACCCACGCTGTGGGGAATCCCAGACCACAAGATAGCCCTGGGCCCAGCCCGCATCCCATTGATGAACACACCTTCAGCCCCTTCCAGCTGAGGCCTCGTCCTTGGGGCTGACCCACAGAAACCCTGAGAGAAAATAAGCTATTATTGTTGATTTAAGCCATGGTGTTTTAGGGTAATTGGCTATTACAACAACTGACAAAAATACTTCCCTGAAGCCCCAGGAGCCTGGTGCTGCTGTCAGAGTCTCTTCTCCCCAGGCTGGGGCTGCTGGCTGCAGTTCTGCCTCTCATGGACAGGAGCACTCTCTCCACCAGAAGGGAGCACTCAAGCCTCCAGCCTGTCATCCTTGCATCCCCAGGTGAGGCACACTGATTGGAGCTCAGGGCACTCAACAAGTGTTTATCCAATGAAACTCTGGTAATAAGAGGCAATTCAGCCTATCAGAAATGAATTTCTAGGTTATGGAAATATCTGAACTGCAGCTCTAGCGATGCAAAATGTTGTTTGTTTGGTTTTTTCCAATGAATAAAGTACTGGTGAGAATGTTTTCACTTAAACCTTTAGGGTTTTATGACTTGCTCATGGTCTGTGGAGTTAACAGATGAGAGGGTGAAAGAGACTGAACAGCCATGCTCTCCTTTCAGCTTTTCAGCTTAGGTGGCCATGAAACCACCAAGTTAAGCTTATTTTCACTTCTCATGCTATGATTCCAGAGAGGCCTCAAATAACTCCAAGCCCTCCACAACTCCCCCGGGGCTCTGAGATCTCCCAGCAATCCACCCAGCCCCCAGGCTGTACCCTACAGGGGGCAGCCCCAACAGTGGCTGCTGTCCCAGAGCTGAGTCAGCCCACGCCCACAGCCACCTGCACTTTCTGCACCTTCTTCAGGGAAGGCCCTAAAGGCAGAGAAGTTCTGCAGCCATGCCACCCTTGCTGGAGGCTTCACAACCTTCAGAGTATTTGCCTGGCATCTTTTCACTTGATCTCCTACCACCAGGACTAAAGTGGACCTGGTAGGGACAGGAATCCCTTTTTTTTTTTTAAAGATTTATTTATTTATGCATACAAGCTGGACTCCGGGCCAGAAGTGTGGGGTGGTAAGAGGGTTCACCAAAGACAGAGTGGGTAGCAGAACAGACAGGTCAACTGAACTACATTGTTGAGGGGAGCAGCGGGCGAGGCAGGAGAGGTCTGCAGTGCCACGTGGGAATCTCCCTGGCCAGGCATCGAACTCCCGCAGCAGCTGTTGACAGCTCCACTGCGCTGCGCCTAACCCATTGCACCACCAGGGAGGCCCACGAAGCCCATTTTATAAAGGGAAATGGTTACACTAGGACCCTGGGCTGGACTTGGCCTGCATACCACCGTCCCTCTCCCCGCCTGGCCACTGCCAGCAGGATACACTGATCACACAGCGGTGGGTGGGGCTGGGTGTGCCCTGGGCGACTGAATCATCCACAGATGTCTGGCCATTGCTTCGCCCCTAGAACACTTGTGAACCTCTTTCACCCACAGTGCCAGTTAAGCAAGAGAGACAAAAGTTTAGTTAAATTAAATAGGATTAGTCTGATAGGTCTGTTGCCAAAAGAAACATACACAGACACACACACCCATACACACAGACATGCCTCTCTGGATGAAGAGGTCTCAGGGTTAGGGTGCATTCTGGAACCTTTCCTCCCACACCTACTGTGTCCAGTCACTGTCTTCGAGCCTGACATTCTTCAAGTTGAGGGATGGGCAAGCAGAGGCTGCAGGCTGTGCGCCAGCCAGGTCGGCTTACAGCGAGCTGTCAGCCGGGTTTCTGACGCCCCAGCTAGGCCATAAATAACAGCAATGAAACTGCAGCAGGCCGCCAGGGCCTCCCCCACGATGCACTCCCTTTCCATCAGTCTCCCCTAATGACTACTTGGCAGTCAGGCTTCCGCAGTGACCCAACCCTGGCCCCAAGCATTCTTTGGGGCGCAGCATCCCTTCCCAGGCACAGAATGGTTCAGCCAGGAGCACAGTGCTTTGAGAGGTCCCCGTGTCCTGTCAATATACTTTATGGATGCTAGAGACGGGCAGGAAAATGCTCATCACTCAAAATGCCTCCCTTCCAAGATGGGCTCCAGAAAACAGCCCCACCACAAACACTCCCACATAGCCAGGCTTCCCTGAGCTGCAACAGTTACTCACTCTGGAAAAAGCTGTTTGATCTCTGTACTTTGCCATGTGGGTGGGCAAAAGCCAAATGATACTGTAGTTCAATTGTTTACACTTCTTTTGTGCAATTACCTTTTCTTCTCACCTTTTGTTCTTAAGCCTGATTCACCTTAACTATCTCACCACCCTAAACACCCTCCTAAAACCACATGCCACACCCACACCCACCTCTCCTCAGCTTTTACGACTGAGTTTACATAAGTAAAATGCTCTATGTGTCCATCCTACCATAAAACAATTTGGTGGTCTTATCAAGAGTCTTTTAATAGAATTTTAATCATATATCTTGATAAAATAGAATTGACAAAATGAAATCTGTCAGCGTTTGCATATACACATACAACATAAGGCTACGCTTCAATGACCACTGGGTTGGGAGAGAAGGGAGGGATGTCCACACCCCCTCATTCACATATAGGAAATGAAACCCCTAAAAGTCTCAGGTCCTGTGAGAGAGCCCAGATCTCATAGGGTCTAGCACACTTGGGGCCAGAAGTAACCAAAACCAGTTGTTCCAGTGACTAGAGTAAAAGCACACCCTTAGTCCATGAGAGTGCAGAGTAGGCCCCTCTGTAGTGAACATGGTCACTGACCCTCTGGCTCCCTAAAGTACCTTTTGCCAATTCCCTGGGCCCCTCTCCAGCCGCTAGGTGCTTTTCCTCCTGACCTGGCCGCCAGTGTCTTTCCCACTGTCCTCCCACTGCTGGGACCACTTTGCATCCTAGGGAGCTGGGCGTTGTGGTAAGGGTTGGCCAGTGGCTGACAGGTGTGGGGTATAAAGCCCGGATCCTTATCTCCAGTTGGGGCAAACACTGAGAAATAATTGACATCTGGAACTTTCCTGTGGGTTTGACTGAGGCTGCATCTCCTGTAATTGCTGCTGGGCTTCTGCCCCTGCTTGTCCTGCTTCTCCGCTCCCGTGTCAGTTTCTCCTGTCTCACTTCCCTGTAAGAAATCACTTGTGTCCGTGCCATCATCTCAAGGTCTGCTTTGGGGATCCTGACCTCAGATACCAGGAGCTGCTTGTGGAATGAATGAAGTGATGGCACCCTAACACCAGACCAAGTGAGGTGCAAAATGGAAAACATGCAGCTAAAGGAAAGAAGAAGGCTGTGGAAGCTGCTTGGAAGCATCCTGAAGGCTGGAGCCGGGCGCCGCCTCTTAAAACAGTTCATGTAGGTTTTTGCAACTTCGGCACCCTCAAAAGACATCCTCACAGGCTATTCCCACACTCCTGAGGACATTCTGTGGCCCCAGAGTCCTCTTGAATGACCACTCTAGATTGCTCATCTTCAGGATAACAGTAGTTGCCTCATTCGATGATAAAATATTAATGTTTACCCCCTGTAGACAGCTAGTCCCCTCTCGAAAGATGTCTTCAGCAGCCCCCTCCCATTTTTCAGCAGCAACTTCCAGGTTCACATCTTAGTCCACACATGGAGTTACTCATCTCAAGGCCAAACTTTTCATTATGTCCCGCCTCTTTCCTGAAATCATGGGGGCATGGAAGCTGACCATGAGCCAACTCTCGTCCTTCAGGAGGCCCGCCCTAGATACGTTCTGAGGCTTCTCAGGCAGTCCTTACGGAACCGAGCTCTGCTGTCCACAGCAGCAGCTGCCACGGCACATCAGCTGTCATGCTATGATATCCTTGTGTTGGTTTTTCCTCTTAATTCTGGGATCCCCTCCAACGAGACTGCACTCAAGTCCCCGCCCCAAGCTCTGCTTTCAGGGACACACAAGCAGAGGCAGTATTATTCTTAATGTCCACCCTTCACAGCAGCTTGAAGTCATCATTATCTCTGTCAACCCATTATTTTCTGCTTCTGTGCAAGAGTAAGGCGTGGCCTTCAGGAATTACCAAGGTGGCTTCCACTAAACTGCCCGGCCCTCTCTCTTTAGGAGTCCGTATCTGATTTTGCCATTTCTCCATCTCTTTCTTTCTTGTGCTAGCAAAGTCTCTAGTGGGACTGTCCTCTCCTCCTAATTTATGATCCTTGCCTTTAAGATGCTAGAGTCTGGAAAACCTATGACCAAACTTAATAGACTAGGGCCTAACATAAAAGTAAACAGAGTCTGAGTGAAGGAATGTTCCTTTGACTGAATGCATGTGTTTTCATGAAAGCACTGGAAACATATTTTGGCTCTTGGGAGACATTTTAATTTTTTTCCAGTTAGAACTCTAATGTGGAGAGTATAGAGAGGTTGGATAGTGAACTTTGTATGAATGAGTTCTTATATTTCAGTTTAAATTCAGGATGTGTTTTTGGGCAAATGCAGTGGGTCTAATGCTTATCACAAATGCCCTAGGGCTTTGGTTTGCCATTTATTAGGCTATGCCAATTTCATAGATCAAATTTTTAGGACTCCAGGAGACTTTTCAATTTGCCAGCTCCACAGATGTCAAAACAATATCATATACCCAAGAATGGTGGTTTACACACAGATTTTGGAGCAAACTTGGAATCTGTCCAGGGACTGAATACAAACCTCCCTGTTCAGCCTCTAAGTCTAACCCGGGTATCACCTTTCCTCTCTTAAGAAGTCACGTGTGGGCAGGAGGAGGGTGTGCCCACATTGGCCCAAGGCGACATGGGATTTCCCAAGTAGATGGACTTCTGTTCTGGGGTCCCCTCCCTCCCCAGCAATTTTTCAACCTTGGGAGCATAGGAGGCAGGGCTTTGGGTGCCATAGACAATGAAGCGGCTGGTGAAGACGACGGATCAGCCACGTTCTAGGCACAGCCAACAGAAAAAACGCAGCAGGTATGTTGATCGTAACTGGCCCAGAGTGTCTGGAGGAGCGAATCAAAGGGCGATCTCTGAGTGTTCTCTACATTCTGAGAATAGAGATGGGCAAAAGCAGAGAAGGCTTTGTTGGAAAGGCCAGGCTGTGGGACCTCCCCAGGACAAGCGGCGAGGGCAGTCTCCTTCTGGGAGGGTGGTGGTGTGCTTCCTGCTGGAGAGGATCTAGAAGTCAAGGTGGAGGACACAGGCTCTGCTCCAATGCTCTGGCTCTGTAGACCCCGGACAGGTAGACTGGGCTGGGTTAAGTGATAAGAGGGCTAATGTTTGAGGGGACTGGTTGCTAAATGGACATGAGGATTGATGAAGTGCCGTCACTGGGGGAATTGGTCACTCTGTGTGGTTTGAGGGCTGGGTTCCCACAGAGGAGGCTGATGAGGATGTGGTTGGAGGCTGAAGGTGATTGGCTGCAGAGAGGTGGGGTGGGTGATGGCTGGGGTCATCATCAGTGACACTAGTGATGCTCCTGAATGTGGCACAGCTCAGGGAGGCCATCTGTAAGCAGAACAGACCCCTTAGGTCCCTCTGCATTGTTGCACAACGGTTGGTAGTGAGATGCTGATGGCAAAGGAGCACATAATACATGACCTGAAAATATGCCACTTTGGTACATGGACCAACATGAGCTGAAGGCGATTAGGACCCATCAGACTCAGAATTACTTTTCAATCTCTCCTTTCACTACCTAAAACAATTTAGACAGAGGGCCTATACCAAGACAGGGAGCTAATATCAGAAATAAATTTTTACATCAGAAAGACTAATCTGAAAGGCATGGCAAACATTTGTTCATCAAACATTTGTTCTTCCCATCTTCCTATGAAGTGTCTTCCCCTTTGAAGTCCCAGATTCCTATTCCCTTCTCCTTGGCACAAGATGCATATAACCCCCAATTGCCTTTCTTTGGTTCTCATGTCTTCAGAATTCCAGTACAAATTCCATGTAAAAATTTGTTTTTCTCCTGTTAATCTTCTGTATGTCAATTTAATTACTAGACCAGCCAAAGAACCTAGAAGGGAAAAAGGAAAAAGTTTTCTGCCCTTGTGCTAACAACTCTACCCATCCGGGAACCCTTTGGGCTACAGGAGAAAGAATGGATGGGAGCTTAGGTGGGGACGCAAAGGCCCTTGAGACAATTACATCACCTCAGTAACTGCAAGTTCTGTAAGAGAAGAAAACATATGCTCTCTAAAGAAGTGATTTAAGTGGCCTCCAAGTTGAAATCTGTTAGTCTCCCAAATCCACAATTCCCCAAAGCAGAGTTGAAATCTGCTTATGAGAAACAATGAGCCAGTGTCTTGGTTAAGGTGAGTCTGGCAGCAGCACAGCACTATCAGAAGTTCCAGCCCGGGAGAGTAGCACTGCATCACTACTTGGGAGTTTCCCTGCTAGTTGGAGCGGCGTGTCCCCCTGTGTGAAGACAAAAAGACCCAGGATAACAGACCCAAGAAAAATGGCTTCCCTGTCTCCCATGGGACCACTGCCCCAGACGCCTAGCTTTGCAGGAAGGCAGTCAGGTCTCCATCCCACACCTGTAGTCCGTGCACAGCAGCACACCCTTCATGTTGAACCCTAACCCTGAACTCTATAAAGACCATACTTTGTAAGAAGCAGCTTCTCATGAGAAGTCACCACTGGGGGTGCTTCGACTGAGATGACACAACTGAAGGCCCTGGAGGGCTGAGGTGAAGTGAGGTCAGTTTCCGCCTCTGAAGGGCTCTTGCGGGACAGCAGTGTTCACTTGATCAGGCCAACAAGAATGTTACAGGCAGGCTCATTCAGTCATGGCACTTCCAGGGCAGGCTGGGCTGTGCCAGCAGGGGCACTGGGCACATCCACTGCTTGAGCTAGGACATCCATCTTCTCCTGCCCTGGGATAGTGAACTTCCAGGTTTCCCAATCCTCGAACTTGGACTGAATGACACCACCAGTTTCCAGGTTTGTCAGCTTACAGATGGCAGATTGTGGGCCTCCTCGCCTCCCTATTTGTGTGTGAATTCCTATATAAGCTCCCCTTATATCTCTCTCTCTCTGTCCTACTGATTTCATGTTCTCTGAAGACCCCGCATCTAGATTTTGTGACTCTGAAACAGTGGCTCTCATCATTGGCAGATCCAACAGCCATCTGATAACAAATAATTCCTCACCAACAGCTCCTGAGACCAATATTTGCAGATAAACTCATTAGACCTTACAGAAATTTTTAAAATTAAATTATCTAGCTGTGATATAAATTAGAAATGAAAGGTAGTTGCTAGTAAGAGGACATTCATTTCCATGTGAAAATGCTTGGGTAAGCTCTCCCCAGAGACTTGATCTAGCAGTCAGAGCCTTTACCTACTTACACTGGGTAAAGGATTACTTTAAGAGAAGTTGTGTTTCCTTTAACTCCTTGAAATACCATTAAGCATTGCCAAGAGGAAATGATTTTCAAAAATGCTGAATAACTCAATAAAATTCCAAAGGAAACGAACTGCAATCTTCCCAGAATGTATATGAGGTCCTGGAAAAGAGCAGTGCACGAACCACCACAACTACTGCAACCGTGTGCTTGTATGTAAAGCAACGCAAAGCCCGGCCTCTCGCCAACAGGATTGCATCCACAGCGGTGTCTGGAAGCAGGTTTGCAGATAGTGTGAAATGCAGGACAACTCGTTGTTCTTCGAGATTGCCCCACAGTGCAGGGCATCACCGCGTCGCATCACTGAGAAAGCAGGGACGCCCCCGTACTCCCAACGGCCAGAAGGTGGCGGTATCCCCTGGGAACCTCTGCCTCCACCCGAGGAACTTGCGCTTGGGCACCCAGCGATTTAGCTTTTCCCAGAGTTGCAGGAGACGGAAAGCCTCGGCAGCGCCTTCCGCCAATCGGAGAGCGTCAGTGTTCTCGGTTGTTCCGTCTAGAGAACCCCGATTGTGACTTCTTTGAAGTTAAGCTGGGCTCTGGGCGCCAGCCCGACGCTGCGGGAGACCAGAGCGGCTCCTTTACTCCCCAGGAAAGCCATTCTTGCAGATAGTCACAAGGGGGCGCCCTGAGACCCAGAATCAGGACATTTTCAGGTTTGTGAAATGTTAAAAATGAAACTGCAGGTGCAGGAGAGAGGGCAAATTGAAAGCACAATGTAAGAAAGACTTCATTATTGGAGTTGTACTGTGCTAAATTGTCTAATCTTTGGCACCGCTGTCCAGTTTCCCAATATCTACTGTTAGCACTGAATGATTTTCTAAGTGGTATTTCCAATCTTCCAACTAATAAAAAACACTGGCTTGATATATAAACAGCAACTGTAACATCCTTCCAGAAACTCCCATGGGAACATGTACAAGGAAAGCCATGGCCAAGCAATGGGCCAGTTCATACTTTCCCCACACCTACCGACACTTATCTAGAAATAATAGACAGCCGTTTTGGAGAACTTACCATGTGTTGTCCTTTGGGCTTCTTTACGTCAATGCACTTAGTTTATCTTCACCAATAACACTGCAAAATAATACTGTTGTGCCAGTGATAAAAAGATTGAATGAGGAAACTGAGGAACGGAGAGCTTCATTAATTCGCTGACAGTTACACTGCAGGCAAGTGACACGGATTCATGGAAAAACTCTGGAACACTGGAGGCCTTTCCCGCCTGCTGGGAAGAGCTGCTTCTTTGGCATGACTCAGCCATGCTTCCGCTGCAGAAAAGGTGCAGCATATACCCAGGTGGTTGTTTCTTCAAGATCTACTGTAAGCCTTGAGGATAATACAATAAAAAAAACTCCAAGAAAGAAAAACAGTGTTGTGACTGACTCCTGAATCCATCCAGAGCATTCCACTAGTTGGGTCTGACAAGGCTAGTATTTGCTCTGCTCTTCCCAGTCTAACTGCAAATGGTTGTAAGACCCGGAACTGGACAAAGTTTTCAAACTTGGCTGAGCGTTGGTGTCACTGGGGGAGTTTAAAAAACAAAGTGGTATCTGGGTCTCCCCCAGTCCCATTGAATCAGAGTCTATGGTAGTGAAAAGCAGCCCTCTGCCCCCAAGGTCTGTGCTAGCCCAGGTTCGCCTCCCCTGACCCGCCGAGCAAGCACCGTAACCTCCCCTTCATGCTTCATGCTTGGGCCCATGTGCCCTGTCTGATCTCTCCCACCAGACTGAGAGCTCCGGCCAGCCTGCTATACATCTAATCCATTTCTGCCCACCCCCACCCCCACCCCAGCACCCAGCCCAGTCCACACTGAAGGCAGGGAAATCAGGAGGGAGGCTGTGCTATGTGTCCAGGGTGTGCTGTGTCTCCAGACAGAGTCTGGAGACAAATGGCTCAAGGTATATGCAGAAGCGTCCACTGATAAATCAGCTTTGAGATTAAAGAAGGAGGAGATACTGGAGCACATGGGCTCCTGGGTTTGGTAATTTGCTGGGGGAGATCCAGGAGAAGCTGGGAACAGAGTTTGGCTTAGATGTGTTTGTGGCTATGACACAAGAACACAGGCAGCTGAGCAGACAGATATGTGAGCATGGAGGAGAGAAGAACTGAGCCCAAGATGAAGATTTTCAGTCATCAGCATAGAGGTGGCATCTGACCCTAGGGGCATTCGTGGAAATTTGCAGGGAGGCTGGTGACAGTGGAGCCCTGAGGAGGCCAGCATAGAGGAGGTAGCTGGCGAAGACTGAAGGAGCAGCCAAGGTTGGGTGAAAGGTGCTGTTCTGACAATCAAAGAAGAATTTCAGTGAGTGAGGGAACCTGAGTCAGATGCCGCGAGGAAACCAAGAACTGAAGTATATCCACTCCAGCCTAGTTCCTTCATCACCCCTCTTTCCTCCTCAACACACTGCTTTCTCCTCAGAGCAGCCATCTTGTTTGCTGAGCTAGCAAACCACAGCTCCAGCTCTGGGGGCTTCCTGCAGTGAAAGCCAAACAGCTGGTGTTTCCCTTCCTACGGGGCTATTTCACCTTGATTCCTCCTGAATGCAGCACTGGAGTGAACGCCAGAAACAGGAGAGCCACGTGCACTAAAGGCAGAACCCTCCCCTAGTCTTTGTGGTCACCTGTTTCTATCATCTCCTTTTCAAGAGGGAAATTAATGTATTTGTATAAATTAATAAATTTGGATAAATTAAAAACAAATTTCCAGGGAGAGGAATAGAAACAGGCATTTGGTTTTTGAACAGGATGTCAGGAGAGGGTAGGCCCCATTTGGTAGAACTGGAATAGTGGCGGGATGGTACCTGAGAGTTGGAATTTCAGTGTAGGGATGAGAGTGAGGTCAGTATTAAATAAAAGAAAATCACCAAGGGAGGGTTATTATTTTATTATCCAGACCATGATGCAGCTTTAACAGGTGCCTTGGAAGGCTTAAGGAAGGCCTTGTTAAATCTCAGATGCCAAGAGGGAGTAATGAAGGAAGAGGAGAAGAAGGCAGAGACTGAGTGGTGGGGCTGTTACCTCCCTGCCCCGCCTTGGAGGCACAGCTGCATTCCTCCTGTCTGAAAACCAAAGCTCAGAACCAAGCTTCTGAGCCTCGGTTCCCCTGCTGCCCCCGCCTCGTGCCTGGTCAGGCTCCAGCTCTGTTGTCTTCACTCTCTGCGCCCCGCACCTAGGGTTCCCCTGCTTGAGCCTCAATAGACACAGTGACCCTCACAGAGCCACAGCTCGACTTTAAGTCCCACTCTTGCCTGGCATTGTATGTCATTCCTGGGGACTCAGAATCCTGCCTGGAAGACAGCTGGATTCTCAGCCAGCGACACTGGGTCTTGTCACAGGCCAGCACCACTGTGCCCTCAGGGTTGCTGTAGGTGCACTGGCTCCAGGCCACCTTCCCCTGGGCAGCCAGAAGATCCCAGACACCCCCTGGCTCCCTGTCCTCCAACCCCAGAGCCTGGAAGCCCTGGCCCCGGGTGACAGGGCACACCAACTGCTCCTCCTTCAGGGCAGTCACCGCCTGGCCCTTCAGGTAGGCAGGGCTCGCACAGTAGGTTTGGGTGTTGAAGAACCGGTCGCTGTATTGGTACAGCCAGCTGAAGAGGTAGGCCAGGTGGCAGTCACACTGCCAGGGGTTGCCATGTAGGGCGAGGTTGAACAGGTTGTAGTTGCTGTTGAAGATGCCCTCGGGGAGCGTGGTCAAGAGGTTCCTCGAGAGGCTGAGCAGCTCCAGCTTGGACAGGTTCTGGAAGAGGGCAGGGTGCAAGGCCGACAGGTTATTGCTGCCCAGGTAGAGCATGGTCAACTCCTCCAGGTCGCTGAAGACCGCTGCCGGGAGATGGGTGATGGCATTGTGTGAGAGCGTGAGGGAACTGAGCCTGGTCAGGTTGGCAAAGGCCCCCTCGGCAATGGTCTCCAGCTGGTTGTGGGACAGAGACAAGACTGCCAGGTCCGGAGTCTGGGCAAAGAGGCCGGCAGGCACTACCCTCAGTGCATTCCCCTGCAGGCTCAGGAAGGTCAGGTGGCCCAGTGAGGAGAAGATGGAGAGAGGCAGGGACCGGATGGCATTCCGCTGCAGCCACAACTTCTCCAGGTGGAGAAGCTGCGAGAACACTTCCTGGGGCAGCTCTGAAATGGCGTTGCTGTCCAGGAAGAGTTCCCGCAGGCTGCCCAGTTTGCCAAACACTCCCTGAGGCAGGCTGGTGAGGGCGTTGCTGCTCAGTCGCAAGGTCTGCAGGCTGCTGAGCGAGTTGAACAACTCCTCGGGGAGCTGGGCCAGGTTGTTCTGAGCTAGGTTAAGGGTCTTCAGAAGCCTCAGAGACTGGAAGAGACTGCCAGGCAAGCCCTGGAGCAGGTTGCCCTGCAACTGAAGGGTCTCCAAGGCATTCATGTGCTGGAAGAGGCCCTCCGGCAGGGCCTCCAGCATGTTGAAGTTGAGGGTGAATTTGGCCAGCGAGGTCAGGTTGGAGAAGATGGCGGCACTGAGGTTGGAAAATCCACTGCCGGTGATCTCCAGGTCTTCGAGCCTAGGCAGCCCCCCAAAGGCATCCGGCCCAAGGTGAAGAAGCTGGGTGTTGAGGAAGACCACCTTGGTCAGGTTAGGGCTAGCCTCAAAGGCCCTGGTTCCCACCGCAGTGAACGAGGTCTCTACGAAGACAATGTCAGTGATGTGCGGCGGGATGTCTGGAGGGATGGCGGCCAGGGCCTCGTCGGAGCAGAACACCTCCCGGATGAAGCAATCACAGCCCGCAGGGCAGGGCTGGGTGATCCTGGCCAGGGTCAGGAGGCAGGCCCAGCGTAGCCAGGCCCCAGGCAGCATGTCCTAGACCCGAGTGGGAAAAGAAAACGGGAGAGGGAGCCTTTACCAGGCAGACAGCATGACCAGAGAACTGGACCAGCAGCTAGAAGAGAGGTCTTAGTTCTGTCAGAAGGCCGCCCATTTGGGGAAAAGCTCATCATTTCAGGAGTTATTTTCATACCACCTCACAGCAGGCTTGCAAGGTCAGTGGCTCTCACCTCCAACAGCGAGGGTCACCTGGCCTGCCTACGGCCCCCTGCGCTCAGCGCACTTCAGAGCCTAATTCTGAGGAGGTCCTGCCATCTGCTCTTTGCACATCTGTGCAGGGACAGGACAAACTCTTGTCGTGAGAAAAGACCCGACTCCTCCATGCTGCTCTCAAATGCTCTCCTTCCTCCCCACCATGATAGCACCCATGGAATTTTCCAGGTGCAGTAATTCCACACTCAATAGCTTTATTCTTTAAATAAGGGAAGGGGGCCGGGTTTTTAATTCATTGAATATTAATTTTTTTCATGTCAGCCTCCACCCACAGGTCACAAATTGGTAATGTAGCTTTTCTTTTGTTCCTCACTCTTTTATGTTAGAATCATTAACTGCTATGTTAAAAATCGAGAAATATGGGCCCCTCTGGTGGTGCAAGGGGTTGAATCTCAGCACTATGAAGCTATCCACAGCCACTGCAGGATGACGAGTTTGATCCTGGGCCAGGGAGCTGACCCACACGGCGCAGCAGACCTCTCCTGTCTCACCTGCTGCTCCCCTCAGCAGTGTATTTCAATAGTTCCACCTGTTCTGCTCCCCACTCTGTCTCCGGTGAGTCCTCTCACCTCCCCCACCCCCACCTCTGGCCTACACTCCAGCTCTTGTGTGCATACATAAAATAAATCTGCAAAGAATTGAGAAATGTTCCACTATAAATTCTGATTTCAGGGCAGTGGGCCCACATTCCTACATGGCAAGACCAACTGAGGTTTACTAGGCCCACCCATCAGGGGGTATGCACCCCCAGAGCATGCTGCGCTCTCCAACACCATCATTTCCATGGATAGGAGTATTCAAGTACTATGCATTCAAGCCCCAACTCCATCATGTTCCAGCTATGTGACCTTCGGCACATCGCTTATGCAGCTGTGCTTCAATTTCCTTATCTGTAAAACCAGGAAGGAAGGATGAAAGTAGGGAGGAAGGGAGGGTGAGGCGGAAAGAGGGAGGAGGAGGGCCCTCATGCAATATTGCAACATAATCCTAGTTTTTCTCAATTTACC
Organism: Scalopus aquaticus; assembly: GCA_004024925.1. NCBI lineage: Eukaryota > Metazoa > Chordata > Mammalia > Eulipotyphla > Talpidae > Scalopus > Scalopus aquaticus. Next base: position 107,311 of record PVIJ01004635.1, read on the forward strand.
TGTCTGCAGTAAGAATTCACCTGGAGATTCCCCCAGTGCCCTTTGCTGACTGCCTCTCTGTTGCCCTCTGCTGGTTGACTTTCTCCACTGCTTGATCCTTGTTGGGGTCAAAGGGCTCCGTGTGCAAGTCTTCTTGCCAGCACACTGCTTACGAAGGTCCCCTGTACCCTCCTCTCATTCAGATATTCAATAACCCTGTTTTTCCAGAATTTTCTTCTCTTAACCAATAGAAAGGGACAATTTCTCCCAGAGAAAGTGCATACTTCTCTCTTGAGTCTCCTCTGATGTTCACACGGATGCTGAGTAAGCTGTAAGGCACAGGTGGTGGATTTTACATGAAGGTAGGGAAGGACTAGACAGTGACTGAGCTGCCTGCCCCAAGACATGTAAGGAAAAGGAACCTCAATCAAGTATGTGCATCCCTGTTCTGTGACCCTGAGAGCAGGGAGACCGTCTTTCTCATGAGATTGTTTGCACAGGATACAGATAAAACCAGTGGCTCCAGCTAGAGAAGGATGAGGTAGACATCGTCCCACCCACACCTGCCTCCTGGGCTGCCCTTGGGCCCTGCACAAAGCCCTGAGGGGTTCTGACAAGATCCTTCCCTGCCAGCCTTCCCTGCTCCTTCCTCTCAGTCCTCCCAAATGACAGGCTCCTGGCTGGCCCTTTGTGAACACGAGTGTGCTCACGGCTCCATGCTCAGCTCCCGGCACCATGTTGACTTGTGTGGCTCAGTTCCAGCTGCTGAACTGACCCTTCGGGCTGGAGGGCAGGCAGCCTGGCAGGCAGAGCCATGCTTCTCTGGAATGGTTCAAGCCGGGAGTGAACAACCACCAACTAGGTAGAAGAGCAGCCACAAGTCCTCCCTCCCCCAGAGGGGAGCTGTTCTCATTTATAACAGGCCATAATGTTATCCGCACGCCAGTCCCTTCTTACGAACCACTTTGACTCTTGGGTCTCAAAGGACCAGAGAACACGGGGTCATCTACACTGGACATAAGGCCTGGAGGCTACCTGGCGGGATCCTCACAGAAAGAGAGAGACAGAACCCACCCCCCTGATCCAGGGTGTCTGCAGAGGGCCCTTGGGGTATAACCCAGCTGGATTTCCAGATCCCTCCTGCCAAAGTGGGAGGTGCCCACAAAAGGAAAGCTAAAGCCCCCTGGAGAGAGTGTGCTTCATCCACTGAGCCAAGCTGAGGCCTCCTCTCTTCCTTGTCTGTGCCTCTAACAGCAGTAACTTCTAATCTACTGTCATTTAGAAATTATGTGCTTTAGAAGTTTCTAACAAAACACACCCAAAGATTCAAATCTTGAATCAAAACTGCAGCATAGAAAGCACAGAAAATTAAGTGCAGACAAATCAGCTTCGGCTTGGGCGATGGCAGGTGGAGGATGTGGGGGGTGGTGAGTGGAGGGTGACCACTTGCCTGCCAGTTGCAAAGCTCTCACACACATGTGTTGACCTCAGAGTAAATCTAGAAGTGCCCAGAACAGGGAAACTACTGGAGTTACAGCAATTGTCCCAAGGGCACACAGCTAGGACGGAAGTCCCACTGGCTGACTCTAAGCCAGGTGCTTGCGGCCACCCCTCAAGGCTTCTGTACCAAGGCAGTGGCACAGGGTGGGTGGCAGGCCCACTCCTCACCTTCATATACATACTCAAGGGCACCTCACCTCCTATCTCTCCCTGCTTTTCCCACTTTACTCTCTGGTACTGTGAGTAGAGACACCACCCACAGCTTGCCCCCAGCAACCCCTGAGGGTTTGCACTTCTGTGACAGGATCAGCCTCGGGAAGATGGACCTGGGGGAGGGGTGGCCATCCACATGGCTCTGGGCCTGGGTACTGAGCATGGTTTAAAATGGGACACAGCCTTGGCATGGCCATGGCTCTTTGGTCTTGCAAACTTCTCCTCCAGTGGGAAAGAGGAGGACAAGGCAGAAGAGGACTTCTAAAGTACAGGGCAAGAGTCTTCTTGCCCCAGTCTACAGGGGCTGGAGGAAGCAGGAATGACACTCAGAGATACTTGGAGAATAATAATAATAATTTCCAATTGATCCACACCCAGCCCAAATCTCATTCTCACACACTCTAGAATAGCTAAGAGCTTGTGCACTGGAGTCAGATATTCTGGGTTCAAATCCTGTCTTTATCCCTTTTTAGCTCTGTGGCCTTGACTGAAATACTTGCTCTCTCTGTGCTTTAATTTTCCTGGCTTCAAATTGGTAAGCTGCAATACTTCCTCACCAGGGGTGTGCTGCAAGGACTCTAGGAGAAGATACCTGGCCAGTGCCCAGCCTGAGCTTGGCACGGAGTGAGCTGCAAGCAAGGTCAGGATTACCCTGAGTTCAGGCCAGCCCAGCTCTGTTTTGAAGTAGTTAGAGGTTAGTTATTGAAAAATCGATGAGATCATCCCACCACCCCTCACAGATCAGTGAGATGCCTCTCTATAGCACTTTTTCTGGTTCTTTCCTCTCAAACAAGGGAAATGTGTCCTCGGCATAGTGGAGCTCAGATTCTGATGCCTCAAACCAGGGTGTCCTGGACTTGGACCCCTTCCTGGCCCACGCTCAAGAGCAGGATCTCTGGGAAGGTTTGGACTCAGGAAGTATCCCTCGGCACTGTGAAGGCTGGCTGGCACCAGGGGAACAGTGGGGCAGCAGTCAGAAGAGGGAAATGCCTCTGCATTTATGCAGAGACCAGCACATGCCAACAAAAATGTTCCATGTTCTCAGCAAGCCAAGGAGTTTGATTTTTTTTTTTTTTGGTTAATCATTACAAATGGACTCTTTCCTCTTCTCAAATTTCTTCTGGGTTAGTACATTTCTGTGTGTGTCACAAACCAATCTATCATCTACCACAGAACTAACACTCACTTCTCTGAGCGTGATGGAGCCCAGCACCCGGATCAGAGCCCCAGGCACTGCTGTTTCAACCAGATTTGTCCACACCAGCATCTGCCTTGCTACCAGCACTGGATTCTGCCACAACCACCTCCCCCTCCCCCCCCCACAACCCCCAGGCTCCAGCACAACTGGGAACAGGAAGAGGGACTTCCAAGGTTCTTCTGGAGTCCCTGATTGCCTCATCCAGGTCCTCAGGGAAGACCTGCTGCTCCCTGCATCCCATCTTCTTTCCATTTAACCCGGGGAAACAAGCCAGGCAGCTGAGGCCAGCAGACCTGAGCTGGGCTCCTGCTTCTTCCTCTCCCTGCCAGAGCCCTCCCCACCTGCTGTCCCAGGCGGTGAAGGAAACTCTCAAGAGTCCCCACTTATGCATTTGCGAATCGAGACAAATGATGTACTACTACCCAAATCACAGCGTCATTCAGGTTGTCAGGGCAACTCAGTTCGATCACTAGCATGGAATTCTTTCTGATATTGTGAGATAATAAGACATGTGTAAGTGGTTTCCCCCTGGTTCCCTGAGTAGATTTCCTGAGTGGTGAGAGTGAGAGGAGCACCTTTTGTAATTTATAATAACAAATCCTTCCTGTCAAGGACTCTGAGTTTGTTGTGGGCCCCTCGATAGCTTCAGGATAGAGGCTAGAGGCTAGAGGCCCCAACCATGCACCCAGTCCAACCACTACCAACAGCCAATGACTGTCTCAATCATGTCTGCAGAATGGAACCTCCAGAAAACCCATAAATGATGGGTGGGAGAGCTCCTAGTTTGGTGAGACCATCTGCGTGCCAGGAGGGTGCTGCACATCAGACTCCATGGGGGACAAAAGGTCCCCCACGTGGGACCTTTCCAGACCTTCTACTCTCCAGCTGGCTATTCATCTGTCTCTCCTATGGTATCCTCAGTAACAAATTGGTAATCGCAAGTCGTGTTTCCCTGAGTTCTGGAAGTTGTTATAGGAAATCATTGAACCTGAGGAGAGGGGACCTCCAATTAGAGTCAAGTGGGACAGAAGGGTAGGTAGCCTCGTAACTCACTCCTGGTGATGGAAGTCTGAACGTGGTGCCAGGATCTGTCTTTCAGATTGAGCCTGTAAGCTATATCGTCTACACTAATTCCAGGTAGTTAGTGTCAGAATTGAATTGACTTGTAGAACATCCAGTTGGTGTCTGCAGAGAACTGGAGAATTTGGGGAGGTGAAAGGCTCACACATTTTGGTCATAAGTATGTGAATAGAAACAGCTCATAGTAGGAAGCTTATGGCAACAGATAAATACAGTATGATTCCACTCACATGTGGTACATAGAGAAAACAAAGAGATGAACTAATAAAACAAAAATAAACTTTTTGACTCTAAAATCAATCAGTGGTTACCAGAAGGAAAGGAGGAAGAAAAAGGGGGTAACCAGGAAAAAAGAGAACAACAGTATGGTGAGGAATAGAGTTGGATTTTTAAAGGTGAACTAAATGTAGCATATATACAGGTTGATTCTTAACAATGAACTTGTATAAGTTGAAACTTATATAATGTCATAATACAGTGTTATTTCAATTTCAAAAATAGGAAAAAAATTATGTGAGGATGGCAAGCATAAGTGAGGGCAGAACCAGGCAAACTCATACTTATGGTCACTTCCTTATCCCCACCATTCACTATGCACACAAGGCCCAGGTCCCCTTTATCTCAAATCCCTCCAGCCTCTTCCAAGACTGGCTGCTACCTTAGGGCTTCTCAGGGTGGGGCACGGATAGGCGGCCTGCCTGGAGCTGGAGACAAACTCTGAAAGCTGGGAGCAGCAGCTATCTCCTCTTCTGCTCCCCAGCCATGACCCAGGCCACCTCCTCCCCTAGCTCCACAGGCCCAGGAGCCCTGTAGTGAGCCCAGAAGACCTACCATTAAGGGCTGAACTGGAGGGACTGGCCTGGATCTTCCTTGGAAGCAGACGGGAATCTGGTGTGCTCTGTGGTCAGCGTGAGCTTGACACCAGCACTGATCAAAGTTCCAGGTAGCGGTTCCTCCCCTCACGTGGCCTGGGCATTCCTGGAATGTCACCAGGGTCACAGGACACAAGGAGAAAATCTGGAACAAGGCCTCTGAAGTTAACAAAATGACCCCGAACTTCTCCCACGGGAAAAATCTGTGATGTGGCCAAATTCCAGCGGGGGTCATAAACTTGGCGCTTTAGGACCCTAACGGCCCTAGAAAGTTCCCAATGAGTTGGCCCAGAGGTAAGGCCTGGGATTAGCAGTCCATAGTAGCACCCCCTCCTTGCAAGAGGCCAGGCTGTTTCCGGGGAGCCCAAGTTCAACAGGGCAGCTGGCCACCAGCGCCTGCTTGGCTCTTAACACTTGGAGAAATTCTAAAAAGGTTGTAGGCTTGTTCTTTTGTTGCATTTGCTTAATTAATGAACTTCCTAAGCTTTTTCTGAATTAACACTTTGTGTGCCGGTGCCCTTTAAATTTACCAGCCCTTGGGGCCTGCCATTTTCTGTGTCACCGCATGAATGGTATAAGCATTCAATAAAACACACACAGCTCCTGAACTACTGGATATTAAAAAAAAACTGTAATATCTCTCATAAAACACCTTACACTTTCACCAAAACAATGTGTAAAGCTTCTAGACTGAGTACGATCAAAGAAATAGCTCCAGGTAGTTTCAAATAAATCCACCATGGCATGAAAAACCGGAGACTAGATGAACACGTATTAATAGGTGAGTGGCCACCTGATACTGGTGACAAAAACACGTACAAATATGTGAGTGGACCACAAAGTGTTAAAGGGGAAAAAGTAATAGGGAAGTGAATTTTGACACAATCTGAAAAACACTGCTTTTCAGCAATCTGAGGATGAGAGAAGTTACTTAGGGAGAGAGAGATTTTCCTGTCTCTGGAGGTGTTCAACCATTGGTACAAAGCAAGGGGAACACTTTTCCACATTATCCAAAATTCCAGAAATCTGTCTAAGTGGAAGGGTCAGTGGACAGGAAAGGACAATGAGGCCTGCCCTAGTCATCGCAGGGCCCCAGCTCTGCAAAATAGTAAACACACCACTGACTCCTCACTGTTCTGACCCACACTCCTGGACAGGCTCATACCTGGATCTAAGAGCTTGAGAGAACCAAGCAAAGATTTTTGGAGGCCCCCTTGCTGGGCATAGCAGTGGGTCACAGAACAGCAGAGGGCATCCCTGGTGACCTAGGGCTTAAGTCTCAGCACTTTCACCAGTAAGGCCTGAGTTTGACCCCTGGCCAAGGAGCTAACCCATGTATGGAGCAGCAGGCCTCTCTTGCCTCACCCGCTGCTCCCCTAAACAGTGTGTTTCAGTAGATGCGCCTGTTCTGCTCCCCATTCTCTGGTGTGTCTCTGGTAAATCCTCTCACTACCACCCCCATCTCGGGCCTACACCCCAGTTCTCCTGCACCAAAAAACAAAAACAAACACACACACACAAAAAAAAAAAAAAAAAAAGAAAAAGAAAAAGAAAAAAACCAGGACCAGCAGAGAGGATCAGCCCTCTCTCAAGCACTGGACCTCAGCCAGTGGATGTGGCAGTTCCAGGAACCTGAGACTGAAAGAACCCTGGGGACACTTGGACACTTGAAGGGTGTCAGCTTCACTCAGATGGTGTCTTCTGAGAACTGTGACTCACTGAGCCTAGTGCTAAGCACTGAAAGGAGTGCAGAGGTGTGGGGGACAGTCCTCCCCCCTAGAGCCTCCACGGGGTACAGGCACATACAAGTGTGAATACTTGCGTGCGTGTGCACATTAGATAAATGCCGAGTGAGCTTCAATGCCTTCCTGGTGACATAGATGAGACTCCAGCCTGGGATTCTGTAGGCCAAATTTAGTGCAAGCTCAGCCACTAGGTGACTTTAGGAAATTCATTTCCTGTCTTGACCTCACTTTCTTCATCTATAAAGAGAACTGAGCCTATTCCCAAGAACCCTTCCAGCACACTAGCTTCTGGATGTGTTATTTCTTTTTTTTTTAAGGATTTATTTATTTATACATACAAGCTGGGGTACAGACCAGAGGTGTGGGGCGGAGAGAGGGTTCACCAAAGACAGAGCGGGGAGCAGAACAGGCAGATCAGAAATACGCTGAGGGGAGCAGCAGGCGAGGCCGGAGAGGTCTGCCGCACCATGTGGGATTCTCCCCGGCCAGGCGTTGAACTCGCATCGCTGCTGCCGACAGCTCCACAGTGCAGCGCTTAACCGCTGTGCCACCAGGGAGGCCCTGGATGTGTTATTTCTTATTTGCTCCCACTCATTTTCCAAAGGCCACTTTCCAGCTCAGAATCTATTTTCTTTTTTATTTTTTTTTTTAAGATTTATTTTTTATTTATATATACAAGTTGGGGTACAGGCCAGAGGCGCGGGGCGGCGAGAGGGTTCACCAGAGACAGAGCGGGTAGCAGAACAGGCAGAGCAGAAATACACTGCTGAGGGGAGCAGCGGGCAAGGCAGGAGAGGTCTGCCACGCCATGTGGGATTCTCCCTGGCCGGGCGTCGAACT